>CAUYQG010030637.1:0-13600 GCA_963574415.1 Tarsius wallacei | reverse complement strand
CACGCCCGGCTGATTTTTTGATTTATTGTAGAGATGAGGTCTCGCTTGCCCACGCGGGTCTCGAACCCGCAGGCTCAGGCAATCCACTCACCTCAGCCTCCCAAAGGCGCGGGATTACAGGCTGAGCCACCGAGCCCGGCTGAAATAGAATTCTTATCAATATTTGCACTAATAGCTTATTTGATATATATTTCATACTACTCTGTTTTTCTCCCACTTACATTTAATCAACTCTCCTAGAAAAAACAAAAGTTACAGCAAATGAGCAGTAAATTGATTTAACATCAACACACAACTTAGCAATATTATATGGAAAAAAAAAGCTATAAACCAGTTTCAATAGATCTTTGGATAGAATTTGAGGCTGAGTCCTTTGCTTTAGGAGTCAGCAGTCATTTTGTTTTAAACAGCACTAAGTACTTTTTAGGTATCAATTGACTTCACCTTCACAGATGCGGGTTTCCTCACTGAGGTAGTAGCCTTGTGGGCACTCACACTGGAAGCTCCCAAAGGTGTTGATACAATTTCCTCCTTGGCAGAGACCTGGTAACTCCTGGCATTCATCAATGTCTACAAAAGGGGAGATGGCTCATTTACAACAAATACCATCATAAAAGATGAGAATTAATGTTAGAGCATTCAAAGTGTGATCCTGTAAGACCAGCAGATATCTATGCATCCAAATGAATGCACACGTAGATGGTAGGGGTATTCTAACCATGAATCTGCTTAGCTTTGTTGTGGAACTTTGCCATAATCTGAGAAGAGTGATATATTCAAGTTGGGGAACAAGGTAAGGAGAGTTTCTCTGCAGAACAATCAGACATCCAATTACCGCAATGGAGCATTACTTCTTGATAAAAATGGTGATTTAACATCCTAGTTATTGATTGCCCATATGTAATTTCATTAAATAATATTTTTTGGGATTGCTCTGTCCTAGCTTTTCTACCAACTTTTCTTAAATTAACTCTTTACCTTGTTTAAATCTGGGTGACAATAAGAGATTAGCTCACCTTCTAAGATGATTGTGATAGGGTTGGGTCTGAAGCCTTCACCTCCGGGACACAGGGTGTAATATTCAGCTATAAAACAATGCAAAAATAGGAGATTTGATACCTGTGTTCAAAGAGCAAGCATTCAGCAGCTGCCAGGCTCAAAATGCACATTCTAAGGAGTGTATCTACACATTTCCTAGTGTTCTTTCAAATACATTTAAAATTATTAATATATAAAAATTTTAATACATTACATTTACATGAAAAAGACCATATTTCATAGATCATCCACACAGAAGACTAAAATAGACAATTTATCTTTAATTATAGGAAAAAAACTCCCCCATAATGTTTTTGGCTGGTAAAGAAAAACTAAAAGACTATAGTACAAAGGTTTGGTTCACACCCATATCAGAACATATATTTCAATTTAAGGGATTCTATGATTGACTTAAGGAACACAACACACCTAGGAACCTGAACTAAATAATCTTTGAGAAGAATCAGGAGTGGCTTTTATTTGTGAGACCAGGGAGAACTGATACTATTACCATTCACATTGGATTGTGGCTAAAAAATATCTTTTTAAACATATCATGAAAAACAATAGGAAGAGAGGAATTAAAATTCCTTTTATATAAAACTCTCTTGGTCGGTTTTAGCATGATCATTGAAAGTAGTCCAAATTAAATTTTGTATTTTTGCTCTCATTACATTCTCTACTTCAGCCCAAGAACAAAATGGCAACTTGTCTTAAGATACTAGTTTGTTTCCTTTCTCTTCTTCAGCTCCATACTTACTGCTATTGACAGGTGGGCACGTCTCGCAGGGGTTTCCCCAGGCCTTCCCCAGAGAGCAGCAGCAGGAAGAGCGACTGACGCCCACTCCAATCTCAGTGTTGCAAGATAGACTTCCATCTCCACGAGGACCAAACTTCAGGTAGCAGTTGCCCACGCGATTGTCTGCAGATCACAAAAGAGCTGAAAATTGCCCTTGCTTACATAGTAAGAACTCTTTTATCAGGAGAAGTCACTCAAAGGATGAAATTCAAATTTTGTATATTAAAATTAAAGGTTCATTTTAATCCTTGGTATAAATATCTTGCTTTAAACCTTTTCAAGATTGAGTCATACAAAGTACATTATAACAAATTTTTCTATGATCAGAAATCCATATAGATTATATTTCCATATACTCATGGAATAAACAATATAGTAAGAAACTTCTCATTTGGGACATTCTGGACTTTCAATAATATGAATTATAAGAAATTTCTGGTATAATCAATCTACATCATGGGTTTATGAATGATGGAAACAAATCTAGGAAAAGCTAATTTAAAGCTCTGTATCATATTAAAGAAATTTTAATATCCCTAGCTCTTTCCTCTCCTCCATCATCTCCACTGGTTTAGATTAAATTTGCATAGCTTGCTTTGAAGTTTTGCAGGAAAAGATGATAACAAATTTAGAGAGGATACTTAAAGGGATCAATGAATCTAAGACTTTTAAAAATCTCTCTCTAATTACCTTCTAAATTATTCATTGATTCTCATGGGTTTAAATACTAATTTTTTGCTGAGAACTCTCAAATTTATGGTTCCATTTCTCACTTCTTCCCTGAGCTCCAGACCCTTTTGTCAACTGCCTATTTGATTTCTTCTCTTAGATATTAAATAGCTATTTCAAAATACAGGTGTAACATTAAATTCTTGATGTTGTTTCCTCTGTATACAAAATCTGCTCTACTTCCTTCTTAGCTTTGTGCATTTTCAATGAAAGGGAACCCAATTCTTCAATTGTACAGGTTCTAAACTTTAGCATCATCTTTGACTCTTTGCTATCATTCCTTATTCAATCCAGTAATAGGGCCTGTCAATTCTACTTTCAAAATGTATCTGAAATCTTATCACTAAACATTGCTTTTATCACTACAGCCTGAGTTCTAGCCACCATCATCCCTTCACTTGGACTCTTGCAATACTTTCCTAACTCATCTCTCAACCTCCATCCTTGCCCCAACTATAGTCTATTTTTTCCTCTGTAGCCAGAGTAATCCTTCAGATGTACCACCCTAGGTCAGGCCACCTACAATAGTCTCTTGTTTCAGTCCAAAATCCTTACCAGTCTACAAAGGAATTTTCATCCCTAGCTGCATATTAGAATCATCTGGGCTGCTTTTCATGATTTTACTTTTTTTTCTCTGTCTTTTTTTAATTTTGTTTCTATTGCTAAATCTTAGATGCAGAAAGGTAAGTTCATGGTTTCTCTCCTAATTAGATGCAGTTATTCATCCCTCCTTCCTTCCTGTCTTTTATCCCTATTCTCCTTTCCATCCCTATTTCCCTACCTGGATATCCAAGTATATTTAATGTTATTTTTTTTAGCATGTGTTCTTGCAAAATAAATATCTTTGTTTTAATGGATTAATTTAAAATATGCAGAAACAGCATTTTGTCATATATTACATTTCATTTTTATGACTTTTTCCAGGCTTGCTTTGTGAACATCCAATATTTCGACGTCATGGTGTCCAAGTGCCTTTTTTAAAAAAATGAATCTACTCTTCTAAAATGGTTTCCAAACTCCTGCCACCTCAAAGAATGCTGCAATGAAAATTCTATAGGTGTCTTTGTATGGGCCTAAGTTTATTTCTTTGGCATATAGAGCCAAGAGAAGAACTGCTATCTCACAGGGTTTGCATATATGTAGCCTTCGGTATCAGGAAAAATAGTTCTCATCATTTACCATCTGCATCCAAGGAACTTTTTAATTTTTTATATTTTAAGTCATTTAAAAATAATTTATATAAAAGGTATAGTGAAAACACCTTTATTAATAGTTTTAATAATTTAATCATATCTAACTCAAAATTTTATTTCACATTTTCTTGGTTTTGAACATATTGTGCCCCAAATGGTCCTCTGATGGCAATTAGTAGTTTATCAGCTGTCATTCATGAACTTGGAATATATCAATTATGTAAAAAGATTCCAGATTTCAAACGCATATTTAATAGGCCCTAGCTTATTGCTACATCTTTTTCTTCTGGTTCTTGTATCATAAAAATGCGAAATCTAAAGACATTTTGAAAATATTAACAGCTCATATTTTTGTTGATGACGACAACTATCTTCGTTGCTCCACAAATAGAAAGTTTCCATTTTTAGATTTATCAACACCAAATAAAATAATCAATTCAATGATCTTTTATTTTTATATGACATACTTCCTTTCAATAACCTTTTATTCATACCAACCTTCATTGTTTGTCCCTGTGCATAGCATCAGTTTAATTTTGGTATAGAAACTTCATATAATATTAAAAAAATACACGAACCTGGCTGGGATGGTCCAGGATCTTGTTGCCACATATTGTGTGTTGAATTTCTTTCTATTAACTAAGTGGATGAGAATGCCTTACTTCCTTTGTCTATAAAAAATACTGTTCACAAACTTGATTCTCAAGTTTGAAAAATTTCATCTACGATATTGGTCTCTGATGACTCACAGCTTGGGATTGTGCTTACTTGACCAATTTCACCATTACCTTTAGAATCTAGACAAGAGCTGCTCTCTATCACTTTTGGGTTTTTTTTGGGGGGAGGGGGTGTTGGAGTCTCACTCTGTCACTCAGATTGGAGTGCAGTGGCACGCTCCTGGTCACCGCAGCCTCGACCTACTGGGCTCCGGCGATCCTTCCGCCTCAGCCTTCCAAGTAGCTGGAACTACAGGTGTGCGCTACCACGCCCGGCTACTTTTTTGATTTATTGTAGAGATGAGGTCTCGCCAAGTTGCCCAGGCGGGTCTTGAGCCTGCGGGCTCAGGCAATCCACCCACCTCAGCCTACCAAAGCACGGGATTACAGGCTGAGCCACCGAGCCCGGCAACTCTCTGTCACCTTGTATTCATTTTCTGACTCATCTAACAATTATGAAATATTTTGTCAATTTTTTCTCTTTGCTATAAATTATTGCAGAAAGCAAAGACTTGTGGATTCTCAACTGTATTCAATAAATGCTGAAAAAAGATTTCAAATAAGGTGTCTCCAGTCTTCTTTTGTAGTCTTGAAAGATGATGCATCCTTTGAGAAATATAATAAGAAAACTGAAGGATGGTGCAACAGTGACATTTTATTTCACTATTGCTTATTCCTTCTAGATCATGCTATGATTTTCCATTTTCTAATTATTTTAATCTGTTTTTAGTATTCATTGGACATAACTGATGAATATTGAAAAAAATATAATCTAAGATAATAAAATGTAAAAATAGTTTCAAAATAAAGAAAAAATAAGATCACTAATATCTTATGATAGTCTTAGACTTATGAAAGGGTCCAATGGACCCTTATGGTATTTGTGAAAACAATGGGTCAGAGTTTTTTGGAAGATCACTAGAAAGAATGAAAGCCATGACGACATGTCAATCCATACACATAGAATTGCTCCAAAAAGAAACTCAAAAACTAAAATTGACTGTATGCTGACAGTTAATCTTACTACTATTATGCAAGAATATTCCATGCAGAGCTGCCCTGGTCTATACGTACCAGCAGAAACAGAGGGCTTCTCATGGTCTATGTTCCCACCAACACTTCATGCTATCCAGGTTTTCTAATTTTTGCCAGTATATAGTAACATTTATATAGTCATATTAATTGGATTTTTTCTTATTATGAATGATTTGGGGCATTTGTTTACTTATATTTGTTAACTTTTGGATTGCTCCCTTTTATTCGTTGCCTATCCACAGCCTTCGCTCCAAGGAAGTTTTTAAGAAATAATGTGGTCCCAGTGAATCAGAGAATCAGAATTTCTGGGATTGGATCAGGCATCACTATATTTTTAAGGTACTAAATGAGATTTGGCTGTGAAGCCACTTTGTGATCTGGGCTACTTGTTCTTTCTCTGACTCTTCCCCTTATACGCTATTCTGTCACTCACGCCACTCTTGCTGCTCAGCCTCATGTTGTGACTCTTAACACCAGCATTCTCCTACCACCAGGTCCTTTGCACGGGCTGTTCTTTTTAACCCAAGAGCCTTCTCTCAGAGATCCAGTTGACTTGGTCCCTTCTTTAAGTCTGACTCTCCCGTCGTTCTTCCAAAATACAGCATAGCACTTCCCCTCCAGTGAGAATTTGCTTATGTTCACTGTTGTATGTTCACTGTTGTATGTTCACTGTTCTTTCTAGCTTTTAGAGAGAAGGCACTCCATATTTACCAAATGAATGATTTTGAATGGAAAAAGCAGAACTGGGAGAAGCCAGAAATCATAACTAAATATATTCTCAAAAACTTGAAAACAACATCTAAGTTGTGTATAAATCACAGCAGTAGATATCCACTCCCTTTGCTGCAGGCCCACAGAAACTCTGACACTGAAGAAAGTAAGCAAACTTCTACTGAAGCAAAGAAACTTAGGCTCCACCTGTTTTTTGTATTCTCTAGGGGTATTCTCCAGACCATTTACTCTTCCAGACAAACACTCCCTAAGAGGCAGAAAGAGGGCAGATGGCAACATTTCTAAAGACCAGAAATGCTGATGGCAGATTCTGAACCTTCACCACTGCCTCCTTCCCCTACTTTTCACTCCAATGATTTGACTCATGAAATCTATCTCTTGGGGAGATTCTGTTCTTCTCATAGTTTCATTTATTTCACTATATGACCCTTCCTGTAGGCAAGAGAAACTGGCATTCTAATAACGATATCACTTTTGGCTGGCCTGGCCAACCACAGGACAAGAAGCCAGGCAGCAACTCAGGGAACTGACTCATCTCAGTCATTTGCAAGCTCTGAGACCTTGAAGTACTTTACTGCACCTCTCTGGGCCTTGATTCCCAAGTCTGTGAGAGAAAGAAGTTGGAGCAGATGTCTTGAAAATCCCTATTTCCAAATATGATTTGGAAGATAAACACAATAAAGGTAACCATAAAGTGTTTGGCAATCTAGAACTTCTTAAGGGAAGTGATTATTTTGTTTTTAAATAACTGTAGCAATCACTCATCACAGTTCATCACCAAGAAAGTTTGAATATTTACCTCCATATAATTCTATTTGATTGTTTCATATAGCTTTACTTACCAACACAACCCACACCAGTAGGGTTCAGTTGAAAATCAGGTGGGCAGTTACATTCATAGCGACCAGGCGTGTTAACACATAGGCCGTTGACACAGTTTATGGGATCTGCACACTCATCAATATCTAGGAGAAGCATTTAAAATGCCCACGTTACCATCTCTACTTTTTCTCTGCATACTGTTGTTCCAAATAATTTGGTGAAATTTTTGCAAGTAAGTAGGCTAAAGATCATTGAGACGGACTTAGCACAATGAAATAAAGGCCTTAAAGCCTTGTATATACCTAAAACAGGTTCCGCGGATCAAGCACATATATTTATGGCAATGTCATTTAATATCCTTAATAGATAAATTATAATTAATTATATTTTACAATTCTGAGGAAGAAAAAATTGTCACTCTGCTTAACTAAAATTATATCTATGTATACATGTATATATGTACATATACATGAACATACATATAGACCAAGATACTTTACTGGTTTCATGTTAGATATTTAATATTGTTTATGTAAGTGGGTCAATATCATAGCTAAAAATAAATGTATCAGAGTGTAATTTCCTTTTTCAGAAAAATACATAACCCAGTGCATAGATTAGCTAGCAGAAATTTAAGGAATTTTTATACTTGGCACAAAAAATTCACTTTAATCAGAACACAACTGAACCATTAACAGGCCATACCTGTACAGTTCCCTCCTGTTCTGTCCAATTCATAACCATCATCGCAGATACAATGAAACATTCCTGGCAAGTTATTGCATGTTCCAAAGACACAAATATTTTGGAAGGAGCACTCATCAATATCTGAAGATTAAAGAAACAGCAATCTGTTATTTACAAAGACATCTTATATTTTTGTTTAATGAATAACATTAATGGATTTTTCTAACTCTTCAGATGCTTTTACTCAGTAAAAAATTTTCTTTTTCTTTGGCTAGAGGTAGGCAACCTAAATGAAAAGCAACTAATTGCAAATAGTACAGAAAATAAGATAGCAAAGACAAAAATAACTCAAATAATTCTTTCTCCACCTAGAAAGAATCATTAATGAACATCATTTGAGATATTTCTAAATGCATATTTATGGATAGTGAAGCTGAAACAATCTCTATGCATTAGATCAATTTACCATTATCTCGACAGTTTCTAAAATGCTTTTCTTATGTTAAGAAAGGAAAAAAAAAACATGCAAAATTTATCATTTTGGGCTTTATGCTAAGGTTCAAATGTAATTTTTAGACAGTATTAATGGATTCTATGTAATGAATTATAAAAAAATTATCACTCATATATCATTATCTTTATTTTTATTTATATTATTTTCACCTTTTTAATGTTTATGGGAGTTTACCATAATCTCCACAATGTTAGTACTAATTCTTTACTTAAAGGGGTTAACAGTTTTACTATAACTTCTCTATTTCTCTGTTTCATTGCTGATTAGTTTGTTTTTTCCCCAAGAAAGGAGGGACTTGTGTGAGAACATAGATGTTTGCCTCCTGAATTATATGCCTATTGTCTTTATGATTAACTATTAGGTGTAATTTTTTTCTAGTCACATTTCCTCAGAATTTTGTGGGCACTGGCCTAATGTTTTTTTGGTCTTGAATGTTTTTGTTTAGCTCATACTTGCCTTTTCAGTCTGAAGTCTTGAATCCTTCTCTATGACTAAAGTTAATAAATGTAGTAAGTCTAAGTCTTTGTCTTACAATTTGGCCTTTTCCTGTACATGTAGTCCTTTGTTCTATTTCAGGAAAATGTTTCGTTGCTTAATACTTTTTTTCTATTTGATTTTTTGGGGGCTCTCTTCAGAGACACCAATTTTACCGATGCTTATAGTTTTTGCCTTTTCTCTAGCAGTGTTAACTTCTCTTTCCCCCTTTTTTGTTCACTGTGATCATCTCAAGTCCTTTCTCTATGCTAGTCATTATATTGTAACCTGTGCATCTTCTGATTTTTGCTGTTTCCTATTTAACAGATCTCTCAGTTTGCTGCATCGGTCCCCATTTCTTATTTCCCTTGACTCAGTAATCCCTCTTCTAATCTTCCTCTACAGTTTTAATAATCTTCTCTTTGAACTTGTTCAATTATAGTTACTTTATATTTATGTTACGGCACAAAGCACTTATGGGCAATTTGTTTTTGTTTCTTGGGTAGTTTTCTTCCATTCTGAGTAGGTTCTTTAACTTGTTTTGTTGTTGCTGTTTCCAAAGGATGCCTGCATAGTTACTACTGTTTATTTTCAGCTTGTTTACACACTACTTGGGCTGTTCTTTCATATTTACTTTGGTAGAGTTTAGAAGTAGTCTCAAGATATCATCCTTCTTTATCAGAACTTTATTTGAAAGATAGTCTGGGGTTTGAGTTTCATTAAAGCTGCTATTGAGTAGCCCAGAGTTCTATAAGGTGTAGGGAGAGGGGGGCATGGATGGGAACAGCTTCGCTGTGGCTTCATGTGCTCTCTGTTGACAAACCTGGCCTTTGCTTTCTCTTTAGACATTATACTAAAGAGTCTGTATCTAGGTTCGTCCCATCTAATGGAAACCTTCCCTATGGAGGTTCCTCCAGGGTTTGTATTCCCCCATTTTGGTGGAGAATACTGGGAAATGGCCAACTCCAGTAACTTTTTGGATTCTATAGAAATTCTGAGAATTTGTGGCGAGAAGTAGATGCTGAGTGGAAAGTGTTGTTCAGAGGGGCATATATTTATAAGATGAGAAGATATCAAGGAATTAAATTTGTAAATCCAGAAGAAACTGTCCAGATGTGCCAGACCCTGTGGGAAGAGAGAAGAAAAAAACAAGGGGAACAGGCAGAACCATGGAATTACATTTGGTGTTCAACTAATGGAGCAGAGGGTCTGAGGGTGAACTATACATGTGCCATCCTCAGCTGCCCTGTCAATTGGGGCTTTCTCTTTGTGGTAATGACACATGAGAAAACTAAATGCGAAGGAAATACAATAAACAGTAACTAGCATCATCTTGGGGGACAGAGTCTGGGAAGAAGTTCTGGAAGGGTCTATGTCACCCATAAAACAATACAATTATGCTTTAGAGGGAAATTCTGTTTAGGTTTAAAGAATTCATGTTGGCAAAAGTGTCTAGCTACTGTTGACTTGTTCCTTTTCCCACTAATTCTTGTCAAACTGATGTAGATAATAAATCATGTAATTTCACATCTACATTGACTCACATTTTCTACTAACTGGCTAGAAGACGCCCGGAGTGGGCAAAAATGAAGCTCACTCTCAGTTGCCTTGTATAATATGGATTAAGTTATGCCTTATCTAGTGGGTCAATGTAGAAGCATGAATGCATTCAAGTTTTTAATCTCATTTTCTCTAGGGCCAACTTTTCATCCCACTGTTCTGATTCTCTCCAAATTAGCGGAAATTTATGCAAAATGTCATGATCCTTTGGCTCACTTTCTTTCTTCAGTGCCACTTCTGGTGGTGAAGCAGAGTTAGGGTCTACTCTGAGCTACCTGGATTGTACAATTTGTTTTTGTTTGGTTGATGCTGATGAATTCTGTGAGTGTATATATGTGTGTGTTGGTACTTACCATTTCTGTTCATTTGATTAGAGACTAGCATGGGGGAAAGTCTGTAATCTGTTTTCATTTTATCATCTTTTCCAGTAGTTAACCTGAGTTATTCTTTTAAGGTTTTTCTGTGAATTACATGTTTTGTTGAAGCCCTAGGGCATATGAATTATTTTCAATCTCTTTCCTTTGCTTATATTATCACATATTCTCTATTCATAATACAACGATGGCCCAAACTATAGGTAATGTGAATGGAGTCTCTAATTTAAAATAAAAATAGAAATTTTTTTCTAGGAAAGACATCACACTAGGTAAAAAAATTCCCATTGCTAGGAAAGGGGAATAACATCATAACTTAGAAGAAGGAGATATTACTATTAAGCAAAGGTGCAGTCCTTGATGAATCCCTGAAGAGGACTTGCAGCCCAGACAGACAGACAGCAGGCTCAAACATGAAGGCAAATACAAAAAGGTTAGTTATTTAGATTTTGATAAGCACAATAAATATCAATGATTGGGGTAGTAACAGATCATATTTTAAAAGTGGAATGACTTGTCCACATGTCATTCATTTAGTGATAAAAAAGAAAAAGAAAACAAGAAATGGTTAAAAAAAAAAGAATGAGCCAAACTTCCAACTATTGGCTCCTGGCCAGGAAAACTTCATAAGAGATGAAAGGCATCTTCATCATTATTCATTCGGCAAAATAATCCACGCTTAAACGAATGACTTTTATATGTGCAACATGTGCTATGAATTCTGCTCCCAGGTGGAACCTGTTCCAGCCCTTTTTGTGGTTTCATTTGCTGTAGTTGATCCAACTTGAAAATGAGTTAGAATCCTGGTGACCCACCTTGGCAGGATCTGCTATCTGAGGCTGGAGTGAAGCCCATCTCACACTCACACCGATATGCACCCGGGACATTGAGACATTGTCCGTTCTCACAGAGATTTATGTTTTCTGCACACTCATCAACATCTGAGAAAGAAGTAAATTACATCTCTATTACGTTCCAAATTTCATGACACATTTTCTCCTTGCTCTATAACTGAGTCAATTTTACTGGCTCGACTTAGCACTCATTTACATGAAACAAGTTAATCAAAGTCACCTAAATAAGAAATAGAAAATCTATTTAACCTGTACCCTAACATTTATTGTAATATGATTAACAGGAGAAATGCAGATGTCTCTCACATCTGTCTCGATTCTCTTTAATGACAACTTGATGTATTTGTAGTATAGATATGACCAAGAACATTGGAATAAATCTTCAAATAGTGTTCATTTGTTTGAGAACATTATAGTATTAGAATAAACAACTGGCTTTTTCACTAGCCCAAGTATTTTAAAGCAAATTAGAGACCCTGTGGGAGTGGAGAAATTTATTTTATGTCATTACAATCTTATAAAAATACTCCTGTCTTAATTATGCAAGCAGGCATTGCTCATATATCTTAACGATAATTTATTTAATCCCATAATGTAGAAAGAAAAGGGGGAAGTCAGAAACTAATGTCTATTGAGGCCATAATATTTGCCAAATTGGTGTACTGGTTGCCTGACATGCGGTTTTTCATTGAGTCCGCCGATTCCATGAGGTTTAGAAGAGGAAGAACCTGAAACTAAGAGTAGCCAAATGAACTGCAAGGGTCACACTAGCTGATATATATATATATATATATGTTGCCTGAGCGAGGATCTGATTGCAGGTATGTCTAACACCAAAACCATGTTTTTGCCTTGACACCATATTGCAGAGAAATGCTAGGAAAGATGAAACATTCAAGGTCTAAAAGTATTAAAGCTTTAAAATTGAATAAACATATTTTCTTCAAGAGACATCTGAAAATGATGAATCTGCACTTTTGATAATTAGAAAACAATTTAGAGCCTATCTTTTTTTTTTTTTTTTTTTGAGTTGGAGTCTCACTCTGTCGCCCAGACTGGAGTGCAGTGGTCGCTCCCGGCCACCGCAGCCTCGACCTGCTGGGCTCCGGCAATCCTTCCGCCTCAGCCTTCCAAGGAGCTGGAACTACAGGTGCGCGCTACCACGCCTGGCTAATTTTTTGATTTATTGTAGAGATGAGGTCTCACCAAGTTGCCCAGGCGGGTCTTGAACCCGCGGGCTCAGGCAATCCACTCACCTCAGCCTCCCAAGGTGCGGGATTACAGGCTGAGCCACCGAGCCCGGCTAGAGCCTATCTTTTAATTATAGGTTTAAAGTATGTACTGAAAATCAACTGAAAAACATCTACCTTCAAATTTTAGATCATTCAACTTTGTATTCAGCAAGATAATCTAGCCCTTTGCACTCAGAGATATCTTGCAGATCACCTACCAGCAGCTCGACTGCACTTTTTGAACAAAATAGTGAAAAATGAATTATTTCATATGAAATAGTATAGCATTAGAACCAACTATTTTATTGTAATGTTATTTGACTTATAATGGAATTTTTGATATTGAGGAACTTATTTATGACAAAAAAAATCAAAATTTTATGTCTTATATTTTTCAAACATATGGTAATGTGTGAAACAGGTCACCAACATGCATTGCAGATTCATTGATACATGTTGTACAATAATAATTTGCCTGATGTCTTCTACCTGGTGTTTTTCTATTCAGGCAGACAATGCAGTCTTTTTATTCCTCCCACACTAATAATATGCAATTTATTGTTCAGTCTGTGCACCACTGTGAAAGCACTTCACACATTCTCTTTTTATGTAATGCCAGCTGATTTTTTTAAAAAATGTATATCTCAGTATATATTCCATCTCTTTATTTGCTTTTTCACACAATTTGAATGGAAAACTTCAAGGAAACATACATTTTTGAAAAATTTATTCTGGTATAAGCTTAAACTGTACAATCACCAGCAATTTCTTTATGTCCCCTCTCAGTGGTTTGCTAGATTTATGATGTCCCCCTCAGAAGGGACATTCTAGTGCAAAGGGC
>CAUYQG010030636.1:0-37437 GCA_963574415.1 Tarsius wallacei | reverse complement strand
CACTCCCACCAACAGTGTAGAAGTGTTCCCTTTTCGCCACACCCTCTCCAGCAACTGTTATTTTTTGAGTTATTGATAATTGCCATTCTGACTGGAGTTAAGTGATATCTCAGAGTGGTTTTGATTTGCATCTCCCTGATGATTAGTGAGGTTGAAAATTTCTTCATGTGTCTGTTGGCTGCTCGGAGGTCTTCCTTTGAGAAGTGTCTGTTCATATCTTTTGCCCATTTTATGATGGGGTTGTTTGTTTTTTTCTTTTCTGCATGTTTGAGTTCCTTGTAGATCCAAGATGTTAAGCCTTTGTGAGACCTGGAGTTGGCAAATACTTGTTCCCAGTCCATAGGCTGTCTCCCTGCTCTCTTGATGGTTTCTTTGGCTTTGCAGAAGCTAGTCAATTTAATGAGGTCCCACTTGTCTATCTTATCTCTTATGGCCTGTGGGTTTCGGGTCTTGTTCAGGAATTGGGTGCCAGCTCCAATTTCCATAAGGGTATGTCCTTCATTTTCTAAGGTTCTTATGGTTTGAGGTTTCATATTTAGGTCTCTGATCCATTTAGAGTTAATTTTTGTGTATGGGGATAGATAGGAGTCCTGTTTCAATCTCTTTACTATAAAGCTACAATAATCAAAACAGCTTGGTATTGGTACAGGAACAGGCATATAGACCAATTGAACAGAATTGAGATTCCAGAAGCAAAACCTCAATTTCTCAACCAACTCATCTTTGACAAAGCCTCCACCACCTACCATTGGGGAGAGGAGAACCTATTCAGTAAATGGTGCTGGGAAAACTGGCTGACCACAATTTACTTATTCCAATTCGTCCCTATCATGCACATAGTTGAGGTCCCTGCTTTCTAGTAGTAATGGAAAATTAGACATCCAGTCAAAGCCCTTCCTAGTTTCCAAGTCTTCCCTGCTCCCTGTGAGTTCCATCTCGCTTCTGACTGCTGATAGCAGAGAGGGTGGCATGGCTCTGTGGGACTGTACTTCCCCTTGAGACCTGGGTGTAGTGCTCAACTCTTGACATAGCTGAAGTTCTGTAGCTCCCAGGAGACACTCATCTTCAGGAGGTAAGATGTTCATTTATTAATGTGATGTCCCGTGAAGGGAATCCCAGACTACAAGGCTAGCACCCTTTTTGTGTGAAGCTTTTTCATTTCCCTCTTGCCTTCCAGGCAGAGATTTTGATGAGGCAGGCTGGTGACTCTGGGAGCTGAAATGACTTTTCCTTGATATAAAGCAACCTAGGAATACTTCAGCAGTTAGGAGCTCCTCAAGATCAGAGGTAGCTGAGTCTTTCCAACAGCAGGTGTGGGCTACAGGAAAGTGGAGGGGGCACTGCCAGCAGGGTATGGATACATGTGGGCTGGGGCTGAGAAGCCGTGCTGGTCCTTTGATCTGCCTGCCCTAGTTGGAATCAGAACAACCTATTTGTGATGGTTCTTCCAACAAGGTTATTTCCTCAGTTGCAAGTTCAGGTGAAGGGTCAGCACTTTCTAAGAGGCATGAATCCAAAGTGTTAGAATTCTTGGTGATCAGCTGGAATTCACAACCACATCTCAGGTCACAAACCGGCCTCAAGAATGCTGTGAATCCACAGACTAGTTCAAGTTGGTCCCACAGACTCAAAGGCAACATGTCTGAAGCCCCCTTGTTGGTCAACTTAAAAAGTAGTGGAAACTTTTATTTTAAATTGCATAATCTGAAGTATCTTGTTATATACTTTTTATTTATTTATTTATTTTTGAGTCGGTATCTCACTGTGTCGCCTAGGCTAGAGTGGCACGATCACAGCTCACTGCAGCCTTGACCTTCCGAGCTCAGGTAATTCTCCTGCCTCAGCCTCCCAAGTAGCTGGGTCTACAGGCACGTGCCACCATACTTGGCTATTTTTTAAAATTCTTTTTGTAGAGGCAAGCTCACTATGTTGCCCAGGCTGGTCTCGAACATTCACATTCAAGCAATCCTCCTGTCTCAGCCTCCCAAAGTGCTGGATGACAGGGGTGAGCCACTGTGCTTGGTGGGAGCTCCATTCTTTTCCATGATCTTTATACTTCTTAACACATTTCTGAAAAAAATCATCTTTCTAGTTCCTGGTGACTTGTTGACCCTTCTCGCTAGCTCTGATTGTAAAATTAATGAGGAATTACTTTTGCTCACTGGATTCTTCACAGGCACTGAAAGAAAAAATGTTTCTATCTTCTTTATGTTTGGAATATTGATTTTTCTCTCAGGGAAAGTTGTTAGTTATACTCAGTCACATCAGCCATAGATGCTTACATTTTGTCTCAATCAGAAGACAGTTTTTCGTGTTGTCATGATACAGAGGGAAAACATTCCTTATAAAGGTTATTGTATGACTAGGCTTTCTAGAGTCCATTTCTCCTCATAATTACCCCATTCAAAGCTTTTTTTTTTCTCTAGCATAATCCAGTCCAGAAGATATTGTGGACCAGCTGCTGTGACTTATGCCTATAATTCCAACAGTTTGGAAGGCTGAGGCAAGAGAATTGCTTGAGCCCAGGAGTTCGAGACCAGTCTGGGCAACATAGTGAGACCTCATTTCCACAAATACTAAAAAAGTCACCCAAGGGATGGTGGTGCATGCCTGTAGTCCTATCTACTTGGGAGGCTGAGGTGGAAAGATTGCCTGAGCCCAAGAGGTTGAGGCTGCAGTGAGCTGTGATCTTGCCATTGCACTCCAGCCTCGGTGACAGAGTAAGACTCTGACTCAAACAAAACGAAGCAAGCCAGAACAAGACAGGACATTGTGGCCAACCTTAAGAAGCACTGAATCAGCGCTGCCCTGCCTATGTGCTTTGTGCCGTGATGAAAGTGTGGTTTATCTACACTGCCCACCACTGTAGCCATGAGCCCCATGTGGCTCCAAGCACTTGCAGTATGACTTGCATGAATGAAAAATCACATCTTTAATTTCATTTAAACACAAATTTATATAGTCCCACATAGCTAATAGCTAACGTCTTGGGTAGCAGAATGAACAAGGCAAAAAAGTGAGGCTCGTCTATGTGCAGTCAGACACTATCTGCTGGCTTCAGAAGTGACCACACATGAAAGAAAGCAGCAGGGAGGGCACCCCGTGAGCTACTGCCAGAGAGGTTCATGGTCCTTCATTTCCATTCAATCCATGTACTTTCAAAATGTTCTTGACTATAACAACTTTACTTCTACACCTGGTCAGAAAAGGATAGAATTCTTTTGATTGGATCAGGCAAAACTCAACAGAATAGAAGACCATATATGGTAAAGGAACAGAATTGACTTGGGAAACAGGTGTCATGCATATCACAGACCTTGATTTCACTCTCTAAAATGCAACAATGCATTTAAATGGCTTTGAATGTCCCTTCTAATTGTAAGACACAGAATATTATTAGGATGGGATTGTAGAGTCTGGTTTTTGTCCTTTCTCTTCCTCAGCATAACCTCTGCAAGCACCCGCAACACCACCACAAACCACATGAGTGAGGGGTCTCTGAATGTAATCCAGCGTTGGTCTTCATTCACACACATTCATTCGGCAAATACTGAGAACCTTCCATATGCCTAACATTTCCTTAGGTGCTGAGCCTACACATTTGAATAATACAATAGCATGTAAAAACATCTATTTTAGGAGAAGAACTCGGCACAGGGGCATGCTTAAGAAGGCTTCTTCGAGTAAGCAGTCGTTAAATTTGAAGATGAAGTGAAGTTCTCGAGATGAAAAGTGGTTTTGCGAAGGAAAAGTTATTCGTAGTCAAACTCATAAATAGACTGATGTGAGAGGAAATGTGTGCTCTTCCAAAATGAGGAGAGCACTTTCAGCTAAAGTTTAGAATTCTGGAAGGAGTAGTAGAACTGAGACTGGAGAGACAGATAAAAAGAGAGACCTCAACGTGTCTTATAGGAACATTACAGAGTGTCTTAGTTCAGGCTGCTTTTGTAAAGTATCATAGACAGGGTGACTTATAAACAACAGAAATTTATTTCTCACAATTCTGGAACCTGGAAGTCTGAGATCTGGGTGCCAGCATGTTGGGTTCTGGTGACAGCCCTCTTCTGGGTTGCAGACTGTCAACTTCTTGTTGTATTCACATGTGACAGAAAGAGTGTGAGCTCTCAAGGGCCCTTTTTTAGAGGGACACTACTTTCATTCCCAAGAGCAAGTCAAATATGATGTTTAATCTTCTGACTTGTAAGATTCATCTTTGTTCCTTCGACCCAGATTAAAGATAAAGGAGGAAGGGAGAGAATGTGTGGTCTGGGTGGAGGAAATTAGCACTTTGTTTCGGTCCCTCAAGCTTGGAGCTTATGAGCTCTACGAGGGGGACTCCAAAAAAAACCCCACAGAATTTATTTATTTAAAAATTGTGTATTTATTTTTACATGTTTAAAGTTCAGTCATCTTCAAAATACTCTCCATTTGATGCAATACACCTATTTAAACTTTTTCCACTGCTCAAAACAGTTTTTGAACTCAATTTTGATGCCTTTTAGTGCTTCTGCTGTTTTTCTCTCACCTCTTCCATATCAGGAAAACGTTTCCTTTCAATAACTTTTTTTAATCTAGAAAGACAAAAAACAAAAAAAACAAAAACAGGCATTTGTAACAAGACCTGGCAAATAGGGCGGGTGGGACATGGGGTCACGCCACTCTTGGTCAAAAACTGCTGAACACTCAGCGTGGTGTGGGCAGGTGAGCTTGTAAATCACCCACCATGAAATGGGCAAATGTGTTGAAAGAATCTCCAAAAAATATTTAACTGAAGTTGAATGCAGGCTTTAATCCTGTACTACAAGGGGTCCACCCTCCAAAAAAAAATTCCATTTCTTTTCAGGGGGTGTCCTTCCTTATACAGAGAGAACTATATAATCAGCCATTGAAAATTTGTATTTCTAAAGAAAAAGAATTTTGGGACTTAGTGAAAAATATGGCAAAATACATCATTGATTTACAAATGTTTTGTTGGGACATTACTATGACATTCTTTACATTCCCTAGAATATTGCAACTCTTCACAACCCCTCTCAAATAAATATTGCAACTCTATACAACCCCTCTCAAATAAACAAATACATATGCAAACAAACACATGAGCAAAACACAACCTCAGTGATTCATAGGATGTGTTTTTGAAGGTAGGAGCTGACCTTAGGACTTGGGGTCTGACAGATCAGGGTTAGAGTCCTGGCTCTTCCACTTATCCACAGTGTGACCTTGGGTAAGTCAATTCCTGCAGTCTGGGTTAGAAATAGCCCATATTGCAGGGTGGTTGTGAGGATGAAATTAGGTGCTATGTGAAAATAATCCAGTATGGTAATGTGCACCTCATCACAGCTCGGTAAATAGCGACAATTATTATTAACATTAATATTGAAAATCATCAGGCAGACAAAAAAGGAATTTTCGCACTTGGCTTTAATTGCGTCTAGATTTCATCATGGCAGCTGCATTTCCTCCCACCTTGATACACTCTCGAAGCTCAATCTGGGAAGGGCTAACTACTACTCCTGCAATTGGTGGGCCAAGGGTGAGGGCATTCATGCGATCGTTAGCATTATTTTGTGCGCAACCAACTCAAGGTTTTTCCACACATAGAATTTGTCTTTTGGGAGAAAGATGATTTGTGGATGACCATGGAGAGTTAAAACTGGGGAGGAGGTGGGAGGAAACAGCCCAAAACACCCTGTCTTCAGCTGCCTTCAAGTTGTGGAGAACCCTCTGTGGAGTCAAAAGGTGCTCTTCCTGATAACCTGCCGAAAAGATTCCGCAAAGCAATGTATCTGATAGAAAACCAATATCAGGCAAACGGGGTATTAACTGGGTAGAAAAAGAGTGAGGAGTTCCCCCTTCCTTTGATGTTAAGCTCGCCTGTGGCTTAATAAGCACCCCCGGATTGCCATTTCTTCGTTCATGTCTAGAAATCCAGGAACATTGTGACCATAATCACTCCATTATTTCCTCCAACATCTGGAAGGAATTGTGAGTGTAGACCATGCTCAGAAAGAGAATCTCACTGAAAAATAATCTTAATGTTAGTTTGTTATAAAGATGCATGAAATCTGGAGGATGCTGCCAAGCCTTTCTCCATCGCTGCACCTTTTAGTTCAGATAGAGTTTGCTTTAAATAGAAGTGTAGGAGTCAGCCGTCCTGACTTGACTGCCCTTCCGCCCTCACCCCAGCCCTTGCTCCAGGGTCCTGGCTTCCATGAGTAGCATGTTAAGGTCAAAGCCTCTGAGACTTTGTTTCTTGGCTTTGCTGATAGGAATAGAAAAATCTGTGGTCATTCACTTAGTATGATGGTCTAAGTTGCTGCGAAAGCCATGATTTTATTGTTGTTTATGGCTGTGTCGTATTCCATCGTGTGTATGTACCACATTTTCTTTATCTAGTACACTTTCAATGGGCATCTGGGTTGATTCCATGTTTATGCTGGGCACTGCCAGGGGAGAGAGAGGGAGAGGGAAAGGGGACACGTAGTAACAGAAGGGGTACCTGGTCCACTCCCAAGGGAAGAAAAGGCCAACTAGAAGCCCAGACTTCACCTGAAGCAGCCTACTTTTGTAAAAAACTCTCATCTGTACCTCACAACTCTGAAATAAATAAAATGATAAAAAAAAGAAATCACACAACCCTAAAAATAGAAATGAATGAATAAATACAAAAATAAGAGAGAAAGAAAAAAGAATTTTTTTTTTTCTTCTGGGAATGAGTGCTGGTTGCTCTTGGAGATTTTCCAGAGTGATCTATTGCAAAGCAAAAACAACAACAAAACAACAACTTTCTCAGTCTAAATTTTACTATGTCTAATTGTTTAACTTCAATGTGTTATTATGCTAAAGCTCTTCTCATTATGTTGGGTAAAGAAAGGAAGAAATAAGTGTTTGAAGAAAACTTAAAAAACATTTTTTTTTGAGTTGAGGTCTCACTCTGTTGCCCAGACTGGAGTACAGTAGCATGATCGTAGCTCAGTGCAGCCTCTAACTCCTGGGCTCAGGTGATTCTTCTGCCTCAGCCTCCCAAGTAGCTGGGACTACAGGTGTACACCCACACCTGCCTAGTTTTTTTGGGATTTTTTTTTTTGTAGAGACAAGGTCTCGCTATGTTGCCCAGGCTGGTCTCGAACTCCTGGCTCAATTAATCCTCCCATCTCAGACTCTCAAAGCGTTGGGATTACAGGTGTGAGCCACCGTGCCTTGCCAACACACAATTTTATCCTGCTGCATAACATCCTGAAAATGGAAGGAAGCACTCTGACCTCACTGCAGGAGATTTCCTAGCTATACCCAGCTGTCAGAAGTGCTAATGACAGTCAGCAGAGAACTTTGCTGTCCATATTCCGAAGCGAGTATGAGGAAACGAAACTTTTGTAGTAGCTCCAATGAAGTAGTCTGCTTCATTTACGAAACTCTACTCTTGAGAATCCACAGCAATGAAAAGCAGGGAGTAAGAATCATTGGATCCTAGTATGAAGAATGCACTCTTGAAAGTAAGTCTGTTCAATTCAGTGAGGTTTCTCAAGTGCCTATCTTAGGGCTAGTCATAGTAGTTAGTCCCAGGTTTAAAAAAGAGAAGGTCCCTCCTTCCTGGAATTAACAGCGTACAGAGATAGAAAGACAAGTAAACCATACAACATAAAGAACTGATGGCTTAAATAGAGGCATTATAAGGTGTTAGAGGAAAAAAAATGATGTGTTTGGATACATTTGTACGCGTGTCTTTGGGGGAAGTTGGAGGCTTGAAGAATGCCTGGAAAGATAAAGAAGGGAGTTGAGTGAAGAAATAAATACAGTGATAAGCATGTTCTAGAAAATTCGTTCTTATGCTTATGAGTTTGCGTCAGGGAAATGTCAGCAATATTCACCATGAATATAATTGACAATCACTCTGTGTGTTTATAGAGTACTAATGTATATACTACCCCATTCATACACTTGCCCAGTTATTTTCTGTTCTCCAGTTTGAAGAAGGAAATACAGATTTCCCCCCATGCATAATTTCATCTGTGGCACACTGTGCTGTCAACAGTGAAGGCACAATGTGGTTCGAGAATAGAATCTCACGGCTGGCTTCTTAGGGCAAATAAACATGTTCATGCACTACCTACTGATACTCTTTAGAGAGCTAATTACCACTCCTGCAATTGGTTGGCCGAGAGTGAGAGCAAAGCTGTGGCGTAGAGAAGGGTTAAATCTCTGATTGAAAAGACTTTTGCAGGTAACTCGGACACTTTTTAAATCATTGCTTCAGAGAAAGGTTGTGGGGTTTTCCCATTCATATTTGTCATAAAGAAATGTTACGTTTTAAGAACATTTTCTTTATTTTGGAATTAAAATTGTTTAAGCATTCTTGTTTCTGAGTTACAAAAATAGACTACTTATTGGGAGGTTAAATATTCTGGTTAGCTCAGATTAACAGCTGGTTTTAATGTGTTTTCTAAATCTGATTGTCAGGGTCATCCTGGGATGTGCATTATTCATGAGAGTGGGAGAAAGAGGCAATCACACTTCACAGTGTCTGGGAAATATTCCTAGGTAATTCCAAACTCTGCTTCTTTTCCTCTTGGGGGAATAGTTTATTTGCTTCTAAGGGAAAAAAAATAAAATGTGGACATTCATATAAGTTGGAAAAATATATTACAAATATGCATCACTGAGGTTCACAGAAGTTGAGAATTACAATCTAGGGATGCCCGGCAGTACGTATCCAGAAATACCAAGCAGCAATGCGGAAAGGCTGGCAATGAGGATGGAATCCTTAAAATATGGCTGGAATGAGGCTGAGGGCCTAGAAAGTTTGTTGTGTTGTCAGGCTCTTGGCTAGTCAAGATGGCAGCTTGACTTTGTCACAAGAGACTGTGTTAGATAAGAACAGTACCCTTATGGTGTGGTCTGTGGCACACTTTGAAACACGGAGTTTAAGAGCACGATAGCAGCTGTGGGTTCATCTATTCTGGCCCTTATGGAGGAACTGGGATCCACAGTGGTGAAGTGACCAGGCAGAAACAGAAATGGGAGTTATCTTGACTCTGACTTCAGAGCTCTTTAAACTTCACCATATTTCTTAACGCCATGGGTGGGAGAAAAATTAAGACATAGCTGTGGTATTTACATTTTAAATGCTGTGTAATTTGCCAAATCCAGATTCCACTATTTTAAGGAATTCATTTGATATTTTAATGAAAGGCAAAGTTGCTTTGTTTGATTAAAAGGAATCGACTTAATTTCTACCACTAGGTGGCATGATATGTTTTTTTTCTCCTCTAGACACTTTGAAAAGAAACTTAGTCCTCTTACTAAACACACACACACACACACACACACACACACACACGTCATCCATTCTTTGTGGACTACTGTTGTTTTTACTGCTGTGAAACTTGACTTGAGTTATCTGCAAAACACCATCGAATCCAAATTCATTTTGCCATTTTTTTCCCTATCTTATCCTTTCCTAGTTTCTGCTTCACTGATACCTATGTGCTTTGTCTATTCTGTGTGGAAGGAGAAACTAAGTGTAGGCTTCAGTTCTTGTCAATGTTTAGTTTCACCCATGGTGGATAAAGTCTCTTCTCCTTTTGCCTTTTGAAGAGAAGGAAAAGGACAGAAGTGTCGTTGATTCTTAAGTCGTAACTTATTCGTTCATTCAGTAGCTGTAGGAGCTGATTATTTAATAGGTAATTATTCGTGATGCCTTGGCCAACTACCTAGTTGACGATATTCCTTCTCCTCCATCCCAGAGAATGAAGAGGGAAGCCAAGGTCAACGTGACCAGGAGCAGCTAATTGTGTAGGTGAGAGCAACAGACATCAGGAGCGCAGGCTGAGGAGCACAGAGAAACAGAATTCTGCGGGAAGAAGGAACTGCAGTCAAACTTCAGCTACATCACAGAGGCAGTCTTGCCATCCTCCAGGTTTTATGAATCATCAGAAGCTTCAGTATCTGAGATAAAGAAAATAAGTGATAAGAGCAGGATTTGTAGAATAACGCCCTCATCTTTCCTTCCTGTATATTACTTCATAGATATTTTACTTTGTTTTTATGATTTATTCCTCCTTTCATCTTCTCCCTTAATTTCTGACTCCCTGGTACTAAGTGTCATTGTTTTCAAGTTTTCTGTATCAAGCTTTACTATTTTAAATAGAAACATCTCTCAGAAAATGATAACAAATTAGCATGTTCATGGACACTTAGAAAGAAGTTTGTTTTCAGCCCCATCAACACATTAGTGTCACTCGGGGGCTTTGATAAAACACCAACAGTATCCACTCCTGACCAATGAAATCATCGTCTCTGGGGCTGAAGGAGGGGCCTCTGTATCTTTTAAAAACTCTCCCGAATATCTTGATGTACTCTGAGAACTGAGACTCTCTGAAATGCAGCAGTCTGCCACATATCATTTTCCCCTCCTTAAACCAGCATCCTGGTTTGCACCATTTTTGTAGTGACTCATGTCCAAACACAGACATCCTTGATTGTTCCTCTGTTGTGCTTATGTATAATTAGTCCCTAAGTCCTGCATATTCCATCTCACTAATGTGTTATGTCTTTCTTTGTCTCATCATCAACTCCATCATCCCAACTCAAAGCTTCCTGCCATGCTCTCTTTTCAACACTGATGTATTTGACTTCTTTTTCTGATGCTTGAGTTTTAAGTTTTGTAGCACTCTTGAATGGCAAGATAATAAGAGAAAAAATATTAACGTAGGAGAAAGCGATATTCTCAATGCATAATACTACTCTTGTTAAATGGGTAACATAAAAGAAAATCACCTAAATCCAATTCTTCAAAAGCAAGGAAAATCAACATCTGAGAGCTTTGTAAAGATAAGTCCCTTTTTTTCCCTTGCGAAATTATAAAATTACCTCTTTCTGATCTTGCCACAAGGGTAAGAGCTATGCATCTTTTGTTAGTCATTGTTTCCCCTGGGGAAGCAAAATGTCTTATTGTATTAATTAAAGTTATATTAGTTAAAAGTAATAGGAACCATCCTGACATAGCTTATACAATAGTGGTAATGTATGGTCAGGCTGCCGAGCACAGTGCTAGAATTCAGCCTGACCCCGAGAAAGAATTCTACATAGGCCACAGAGAGCCTTCTGGGTTTTATGCCTTTTCCTGTGTGCTTATTTTATTTTACTTTATTTTTATATTTTGCCCCATAGTTTTTTGGGCTTCTCGGGTCAGTGTGGCATTATATAGCTGCTAGCTGCTTGCAAGTACATATGGTACAATTCCAGCCATGGTCTAGGCTTAACTGGCTATTTCTCAGCAACCTACTTGGGGATAGATCTAATTGGCCCAGCTTGAATGAGATGATCTCCTCAGGTCAGTCAACTACAAGCTCAGGCACTATGTCTGTGGTTGAAGGTCACCTCTTATGGATGGAGTATCTCAAAAGTGGGAAGTTAATGGGAGCTGGGAAGATACCCCAAAGGAGTCTGCTGCACAGATATGCAATAGCAACGCAATAGATATTATGAATAAACAAATAAGTAAACCAAGAGATTGCTAGTTTGGGGGACCATAATAAACTTTGGTTGATGGGTACAGTGCAATTTATTAAGCATTGACTTTATACCAGAGACTCTGCTTAGTATTGCAAGAAATAAGATCATCAAAGAAAGCAGTTCTTGACTTTAAGGAACTTGCCAGGAGAGGTATTATTAATACATGAGGAGAATATAGGCAGCAACAAGAAAAACACAAAGTATTATGGATATTCGGCCAACGGAAAGATCACGCTTTTGGTTGTGTCAGTAAAGATAACATCAGCCGCTGAGAAACCCAGAAATCTCAGCGAATAAGCACAACAGAATACTCTTTTGCTATACAGAGTTCAATCAGCATCAGGGCAGGGTGGGGGAAGGATTAGGAGGGCAGGAACTACTGGACAGTCTTTAGGCCGCCTAGTCCGCCACTTCCAGTATATGCTTCCGCCATGATCGTACTGTGAAATAAATCCAGCGGAAGGAAGGAGAGAGCAGATGCTCACACAGAGGAGATTTCTACTTTCTGCTGACGGCCCACGGGTCAGTCTATCATCACATGACCACACCTTACTAAAAAGGCAGCTGGGAAATGTAGTCTGACAGTGTCTGGGAGAAAAGGCCAAAAGGTCTTGGGAACTGCCAGCCAGTGACTACCAAAGTGATGTCATAGCCACAACAGTCATGGAGGGAAAGACACAGAAAAAAATTCATGGAAGAAGTGCTATGCGAGATAGAGAACCAAAATTTTCGGAAGAAAAAATGTCATGTGGGCAAAGCTCAGGAGCTGGGGAATAACTGTGTTTGGGGAGAGGTAGGCATAAAATAGTTGAATTAAAACTGTAATACAAACGGAAAAGGTAGGTGCTTTTATTTGGCTCTTTCTTTTGAAATTGTCTTTCCATCAACCTGAGGACATCAGTTTACTTTCCTAGACAATCGATTTTGGTTATAAAGTATGCTGATAAATAAATAGTGAGGAGCAACACAAGTCTGAACGAAAAGTAAGGAGAAAAACTTGATTACAAATATTTATCTTGATTATATCTTGTATTCCTGTTCTGACCTTCTGCATTCTGATGGAAACAACGACTTTCATTTTCTTTGTAAAATATCAAGTTGGCCTGATGATTGTGTATAAAAGCAGTATAAATGTATTTATCAAGATGGGGGCTTAAGTCAATCAAGAGCAATATTAATATATTTTTATTCTTTGCATCTTCTTACTTAAATCAAGTATATCCAGAGATCTGTGTTTTTCTGTAAATATTATTTTTCCTTAGGTGGCATTAATCTTGACTAATGGAAGGGGTTTTTTTTTTTTTTCCTTCTTGTTCAGAATTTCTTTTAAATCAACCATCTGGAATTTGGCACTTGACTTTTATTAGACCGATTGAGCACTTTTAAAAGGGGATAAATCATATGACTTTCATTTTAATTTTTACTGTAATGGTTTAATGTAGCCAACATATGCTGAGTAATAGCATTAAAATAAAAATCAGTAAATGAAGGATTAAAATCTGCCTGTGTTCAGTTTTGCAAAGACACTAATTAGAGAACTGATTTTCAGACCAGAATTGGATAAGCCAGCAATTTTTAAGAATTGTAATCATATACTAAGAAATGTTTGCATTTTAACATTCTGCTATGGAAAAAGAAAAAAATATAAGGGAAATTAACACCTTTATTCTAATTCTAGGCTATGGGGAGAGTGAAGTGGGGAACGCTTTTGCATATTCCTCTCTTCACCGCCAGAAAGCATTTAGACAAAAATTTTGAGCTCTTTCACACTTATCTATTTTAAGCAGAGGTATTAACTTGAAAGCCGGGATGATTAGAGTTGGATTAAAGAGGATGGAGATCTCTTGACATCATGAGAAACATTCATTTTAATTTCTCATTTTAGTAAATTGGATATGAGAAAGCCTTTCTATTCCACGTCTTAATTTTTGGCAACCAGCCAGCTATTTTCTATAGTTTCAGTGATTGTGGTACAGAAGAGTGTTTGGAAGTAAGTTGGAATTTTATTTACAGCTTTGAAATGTCTAGCTAAATGTCCCTAAATATGGCACTTCTTGAGAAACAAGATTAAAACCTCTATCCTTTCTCCAAGTAATTTGAACAAATAAAACAATGAATGAGGCAATATTTAGTAGATTTTAAAAATCTCTTCACTTAAGAGTAGCATAAATAAGAAAATTCAATGGATTTGTCTTACTACAGAGATCTTGATTTTAAATACATTGGGTTCATGTATATGACTAATAATTCAAAAGAGGTTTTGAGGGGGTCAATTAAAACATGTCAAACCATACTGTAAGAGATGGTTTTCTGACTTCTTGGAGAATTTGGAAAGGTGCTGTTCTGGTTAAAAAGATAAAAAGCTTTTCTGTTCAGTGAGGTATGAAAGGAAACTCTTTCAGTATCATGAATAGAACAACACATGTCATGTTCACTTAGTGTTTCTCAATAAATAGGAAACATGATTGGTGTTCATTTGCTATTTTTAGGCATTCATTGTAGTCATAATGTCTTTCTATCACAGATGTTCAGAACAGCATGAACCAAATCACTGGTTCAGCATACTAAATTAGCATATTCAGCACTCGAAGAATTTATGGGAAAAGGCTTTCAAAATGCAAGCATGTCCTTGTTCTCTTATATTCCCTCAAACCAGTTTTCCATTCTTTTCCAAATATCTGAAATATGAAATGCGTTTTTACTTTCAAATTTTCTAAACAGTCCCAAGTAGACTGGGTAATATAGAAAGAAATTTCAAGAAGTACTACAAAGATGCTCATCTCAACACTCTTGTTTTCCAGTTTCGTTTCTTTTCTTCTTGTTTGTATAGTAATTCCCACTGTTAGATTCACTGGAAATTAGGCATTAAGGCAGGGGTCTTGCCTTAAACAATAGAAATATACACAATAATAAAAAAGGCATTGAGGTTGATGTATAAAGAAAGCGCTGGTTTCTTTTTTCTTTTCACTTTTGTATTACTTTTTATTTGTATATTGCCCCTAGTAAAACAAATAATCAAACAAAAAAAACCTCATAATATATGTTTTTTCCCTCAAGGAGTTATCATAAAATAATTGAATACACCTGAAACCATCCAGGAACAATTAAAGAAAGCTAATAAGTTGAGAAATTAAATAAATAAATAAAGCCATTTCAAATTAACGTGGTACAGATTGTAGCCAGGACCAGGGGGATCTATGGGTAGACGTTTATAAGTCCAATTTTATGTGTAGAAGTGACTAGAGTCAGACCTTGAATTATTATATAAAGAAAGCGCTGGTGTCTTGAGCCTATAATTTCATGGATATAACAGAGGGAGAATTCCAAGTACAGTAACCACTAGTATTGCAGATATAAACTTGGGGGAGACCAGGGTACCATCCTGAATGTGCCAATTCATAAAGGAAATTTTCAAATTTACTTGGCACCTTTCCAAGACTCACATGATGAGGATTTGGAAAGATGTGTGGGTGCAAAAAAGAGAGAGAATCTGTCAAAATTGATTGCTTTAAAATGTTGACTTATTGAAAGAAAAAAGCAAACAGCCCTATTAAAAAGTGGGCAAAAGATATGAATAGACACTTCTCAAAAGAAGACATATGAACAGCCAACAGATACATGAAAAAATGCTCAGTTTCACTAATCATCAGAGAAATGTAAGACAAAATCACATTGAGATACCACCTAACTCCAGTAAAGATGGTCATCATTAATAAATCAAAAAACAGCAGATGCTGGCAAGGGTGTGGAGAAAAGAAAACGTTTCAACACTGTTGGTGGGAGTGCAAACTAGTTCAACCTTTATGGAAAACAATATGGCGATTTTTAAAAGAACTAGAAATTGTCCTTCCATATCACCCAGCAATTCCCCTTCTGGTAATATATCCAGAGGAACGCAAATCATTCTACAAAAAAGACACTTGCACATGCATGTTTATTGCAGCACTATTCATAACAGCAAAAACATTGAACCAACCCCACTGCCCATTGAAAGTGGACTGGATAAAGAAAACGGGGTACATATACACGATGGAGTACTATGCAGCCATAAAGAAGGAAAAAATTATGGCCTTCACAGCAAATTGAATGGATTTAGAGTCCATTCTACTCAGTGATCTATCACAGAAACAAAGAACTGAATACCACACGTTCTCACTCTTAAGTGGGTGCTGAGCTTCGATCAAAATACTACAAGAGGGATCAGCAGTAGTGGGTCACTGCAAGGAGATGGTTGGGGGGATCACAAAACATCACTAAGCGTACCTGATCCTAAACCAGGGAAATTGAGGACCAGTTTGGGGCCCAAACTTCACCTGCATATACATTACTAATGTACCTAATCCTGACTTGTACCCCACATCTTTATAATAAAATAAAGTAAAAAAAAATAAGTAAATAAAATGTTGGTTTATGCAGTTGTTATGCCAAGTTTTATTCCTTTTCCCTCGTACTTGCCCACTTTCAGACACTTTGAAGAAACAGAATAAAACTGGGTGCTTTTCTAGATATTCTTATGCATTCTACTGCTTTAATCATACCTAAGCAGAGATGTCCACAAGCAGAGAAGAGAGAGCCCTCACATTGTTTCAACCACCCAGGTAGTTCCTTCTTACTGATCAGGATTCTTTTAGACTGTCAACCTTCACACCTGCCAGAGTCTTGGAGCATGCAGCAGTATAAGTAGCTTTGCCTTCCTTATGAAAATGCAACCATGAGCAGTCTCCCAATGAAAACTATTCTCCAATGTGGACCTACATTTTGTGTGGGGAATATTTCAACTATTTTCTCTCCCCAGACTCCTGTTTTCCTCTATAGCATTTATTCTCATCATACTTGGATATGTATTTTCTGTTTGTTTCTTAATATTTGTTTTATTCTTGATTTAAAAAAAAAATAACTGCGAGGAACCTTGAGACTAAATGCAAACAAATAGAGGCTTTTGGAGTCATGGAGCTGTGAGAATTCCTAATTGTGGGAAGCCATGATGTCGTAAGACAGACAAGCTTAGCTCAGAGGTTTCACTGAAATAGTTGATTTCACATTATATTCATCTAACCCTTATGTCGCTCCTTTTTATCAGTCTCAACAATCCTAATTTCTCAAGTTAGTTATAAATGACACAAAGCAAAAGAAGACTTAAACATGGATAAATGGTCCTTTCATGTATATTTTCTCTTATGCCAGTTCCTAGGACTTTTTTTTTTTAATCTTAGTTGTCACCTATTAACTCAGAGTGTTCACATTTTTTTTAAATGAAGAAAAGGGGAAGTTCTGATTAATCAAAGTAACTATTTAGACCTTGATAAAAATTTTTAAAAAAAGATTTGTTCTTCTTTCTGGGCAATGTTTTAAGCCAATGAATTTAGAATTAAATATGATGTTATTTAGTATTCAAATAACAACTGTATCTGATTTGACTACTAGTGGCACAATGATGAGAATTAGGCATTGTGTAAATATAATTTTTGTTACTATGCTCACATATTCAATTTAGCTTGAAAGCAAAAAAGAAATACCAAATCACTGATTCCACTGTGTAGCTCAGGGCTACCATCTCCCTCTCTAAGGCTAAGAAAATCTGAACATTTGCTAGGAGCAATTGCAATTAGAATTTCTTTCATAGACTTTCCTGAAAACCCAATAAAAAGAAATAGAAAGGAGAGGCTGAGCCTATTACGTTTATTGGAGGCCCACAGTCTGGTTTCTATTAAATTTGACAGTCTTTATTTTTGACGCTAGAATAATGTACTGAACTATGGCTGTAAATTTTTTTCCAAAATATTAAACATCTAATGTGCAAAAATTAAATAATGAAATGGATGGAAAGTCACAAAACTGAAGTTCTTCTCACAAATTGCAAAGTCTCTGAAATTTCACAAAGTGGACATATACTGGTCCTTCCTTTCTCACTGTAAAGATTTTGGTGTTTAAATTTAAGTCTCTGCTTTTATTTCCTGGTTGTATATCAATTGCATTTAATTAACACATTCGGTGTCTCAATATAATTGTGTTGTCAGTTGCAAAATATTTTGTGAAACAAGGAATATTTGACTGCCTTTTAAAAAAATCCATATAAAATTTTCCCTCAAAATTTAATGTGATGACTTTTTTGCATAATAATAAACCTGTCTTAAAAAGTTGTCACTTATAAAATAATTTTCCCATTATGATAAATCCAAATCCTGGTCCCTGTCCAAAACATATTGTTTCTATTCTATGACACTTTCTCTTTTGACAGCTGGTCATGTAGAAAAAACTTGTTATGTTTTCAGGTTATGTTTCTCTAAATAGAATGATTTTTTCCGATGAATAAAACCTTTGCCCAATGTTCCCAGTTAGAGACTGAACAAGTAATCTTCTTGGTATGTTGCAGAACTTCAAGTTCTCTTATGAGCAGAATTTCCTCACAAGTGTAGCAAAATTATTGGTCTTTCTTTTCAGCTTTATTTTTTAAAACAGAGGACTTGAAACTACCAAATCTTATTTTGTTCTTACGGATTCTATTCAGTATAATACGTATTTGAAAACTCTAAGTTTTGCAGTTATTAAACTAGCTAACTATGACTTCTGATGCTACCTTTTGGACAAATGGCATTCATTTAAATTTGGGTTCTGTGAATTTTTGATTTTACAAGAACGCTTTGGCTTTAGAAGGAGAATGAGAACATCTCTGGATTCTTTTACCCGTTTTTAACTGCAGGGCTCCGCGTACTTTCCACTGAAGGAGTGAGCGTTGTCAACTAGTTAACACAAGCTATTGGAAAAATCCCTGAACTTGTATGGGCAGAATAATTGCACACAAATGCATTCAGGAATCCTATGGAAAATAAAGTGCTGTTAACTGGCATGGTTACAGCACAATTTAGCAAGTATGTTAGAACAAATTACCCCCTTTAACCGTAAGCCATTCTGCTTCGTGCTTTCTAATGAAGGCCTGCGCCACACACTAGAATACTTCTCACCTCATTACTACTCATAAAAAGCAATGATCCATTCAAAGTCTCCTCATCTCTCCCATAAGAGTGGTAAAGAGCTTTGCCCTCATCCTGGCAGGAGGAGAGGGAGGCTTCTTCCTAGCCTGCCTTTGAAGTAGATCATTAGAATGTTTACTAGATAAAAGAACTCAAAAATATATCTGTGGAATCTCACTGTTGTCATGTGTTAATGTTCTACCCTTCCTTTAAAAACAAAACAAAACAAAGCAAACAAAACCTAAAGGCATCTCTGTCCCTGTTTAGAGAATACAGGAGATTCGCAAGACTTGGTGCTATTTTTCTCCCACAGAATTCGCAAGATATTTTCAAAGAAAATCTAAAAAGTGGGAAAAATTTAACGGGCCACTAAAACACAAAGTATGGATTCAATAAAAAGGCAGGCAGAGAAGCAAACTGAAAGGCCAGCTAAGAAGAAATTCCAATGTTTGAATTAAACAGCTCTTTCTCTCCATGGAATATCATCCAAAGGGGAAAATAAAGTTGACTCTTCTTGGAAATCACATTATATATATTATATAGTATTATATTGGTTACTGATGAACACAGACTGAAGTATTTTCTCCCTATACATTTCAGGGATGATATCTGATACTATTTAAGATATATTGTGTATGTTTAATAAAATTTGGGATGAATGCACCCTTTTTAGATAAGGATAGTGTGTGGAGAAGGATAAATTATTTTATAATTCTTTTTCAAAGAAATCACAGGGCTAACCCGACTACAAAAATGTACATATTTGTATGCATGTATGTGCATGTGTGTGCGTGTGTGTGTATGTGTATATATATACACTTCTATATATATATGCACATATTTTAAGATTTGACATGTAATAGGAATGAAAAGCCTATAGGAGAGAAAGACGATGTCCAAATATACTGTTTTAACCACACTACAGAACTTCAGTCAGCAAAAGAAATAGTTACCTCCATGACATAAGAATTTCGTTTGACCATAAGCTTAATAGTGTACGACTGAATAGCAACGTTTGCAATCCAAGAAAAAAAGCCCATACCATGCGCTAAAACAGTTTGTAAGCAGGGTACGTCTAAATTCTGAAGCATAAGAAAACACTGAAATCTGCCACATGTTATCCATTTAAATGATCTTTAAAATCAATTTCCTTGTAGGAAAACTACACGTAATGTAAACTCTTTGGCAACATTTTAAACTTCTCTTTGTGGTATCTCTGAAAATATATATGCTCACCCGATGCAACGCTGTCAAACCCTACCCAACACTTAAGCTGGGCAGCTTCTAAATTACATTGGTATTCTCCAGGCGCCTCTCCAGAAACGTGAGCTCAGGTTAGATCACACTCACATTGGTACAAGAGGGAAACGTGGGTACTGTACTTTAATAGGCCAGAGAAAGCCCATGCTCAGAGAGACCAGTCGACTCCTGCAATAATAACTGCACAGCTTTGTTTCATTTGAAAACATAAATCTGTACACACATACTTACTTAGACATATATCCATGTATGTAGAAAAAAAGTTCAGCTAATAATAAAAGAAAGGATGAACATTGGCACTGGAGATGTTGACAGCATTATGCAAACTTTTCAATATTCTCTTGCAAGCTCAATTTTAACTTTTGTTTATAAATTCCACTTAGACATAATTTACAACTTCTGTTAACTTAAGCTGGGTTCTGTAAATCTGTCTAAAAAAATCAGCATGAAGTACTTTGAGACATTACAAATATATCTAGATCTCCAACATCGAGCTGCACAAATTATACCCACCTTGGAAGCTCCAAGTTTGTATTTATATGCATAGCATATTTTAGTTCTGATGCTTTAAAATGACAAAGCAAGCCTTGGTTTTTTCCTCCGCCCTTGCCTTTTCCAATCTTTGCTGCAATATCTATGAAAGAGACTTAGGAGCCCAAGACAAATAAAATGAGACGTTCTGGAGGTTGTCAGTATTTAACAACACTTTGTAAGGTAATTTGGGGAGGAACAAACCCCGAAAGGTCAAGCAAAGCTCCTTGCAAACTACCTGAAGTCTGCAATTTTGTTCTATATAGTTTAGAAACTTCAATAGGTAAAAATGGTATAAAATGTTCTGTCATTTCACCCATGTGTAGCTGTTGCAGAGATCTGACCTTCTCATCCTTCTTTTGAAATAACTAGAAATATCAGACAATCTGGATTAAAAGAAAAAGGTACCTCTTCATTTGGTCTTGAATTAAATGAATTTAAATGGCTTTTGAGATGCAAGACAGAAATAGAAGCTCTTCTGAGTGTGTATGTTAATTTTAAAATCGCAAAAGAGCAAAACATTTAGCTTCCTCTTTTCTCTCTACAGCTGCATGGGGACTGAAGAGGCCCTTTGACCACATGGCTAAGAAGATGCATACCAGCAAGAGGCACATGGTTACCATAAGCTCTGGTCAGAGTAGAATATTTCTAACTTGGGATGGAAATGGAAGAGATTGAATGAACAGTCAAGTAATGGAGAAGAAAGCGATTTGATAAGATTTGAATCAAATAAAAATTTTTTTTTGGCATTGTCAGACAAGTAATGCTGTTGTCATAAGAAGGTTTGATGGTGGCCATCTCACATGTGCACGTGAATAGCCAATTATCACACTATGAACTAGAAAAGGATCAAAATAGGAGTTTTTTACTATGAAAATATGGGTGTACCAATGACTATTTAGAAATGTGTTGCCTATTTTCAAAATATTAGTGATTTTTCTAGTTATCATTCTGTTTTTTGGTTCCTAGTTAAATTCCATTGTTGTCAGTGGACATGTTCTGTGATTTAATCCTTTACAAGCATATGGACTTTTTTATTGTTGCTGTTGACCGTTCTATGTGCACTTGATAAGAATGTCTTTTTGCAGTTGCTGAAGCTAACGCTCTATAAATGACTCTTAGATCAGTTTGGCTAATCTGGTGCTCAACTTTCTATGCTCTTGGTATTATTGTTGTATGCCTGAACTATTAGTTACTGAGCCAAGTGTAGTATACTGCACAACTGTGGTTACCAATTTGTCCATTTCTTTATTTAATAATGACAACTTTTGCTTATATATTCTGAGGCCATTATTAAATGAATACAAGTTAGGATTGCTATAATTTCCTGGCGTGTTCCTATTACAGTTATTAATAAACAGAGCCTTAAAGTTTTTTTTTAAAAAGAAAATAGTGCAAATCAAGTATCAATATAAAAAAATGGAGGGCAATTTCATACATATCAAATTATAGTTGGATATGTATGCACACGGATGCTATCTTAAGCGAAGTGTCAAGATCAGCTGCACTTTTTCCAGTGGGGGAAGATAGTGGTTGATTCAAACGTATAAATTGACTGGCAACTTTACTCAGAAGCAAACTTTACACTTCCACCAGGTTTGAATTGCTGTGTAAAAACCAGAATAATCTTGATTGATAGGGTGATTCTCTTCTGTTGATGTGGTGCTTCTCACATTCCAGGAATAAATCTCTGGTTCATGGCTGGTGTGGAGATGAAAGGAGAGGCTTTTTAGCTCTACTCGTTTAAGAAACTCAAGCCTGTGTAGCACCCAGCTTCTTTCGAAAGTTTGCTTCATGCTTTACACTGCTGGTGGGAATGCAAACTAGTACAACCTCTTTGAAAAACAGTGTGGTGATTTCTAAAATAACTAGACCTTGACCTTCCATAAGACCCAGCAATCCCCCTACTTGGAATATACCCAGAAGAACTCAAGTCATTCTACCAAAAAGATACCTGCGCACACATGTTTATTGCAGCACTTGTTAATTTTGCTATCTTTAAAATTAAGAAAAAGAAGTTTGCTTCGGTATTTCGTTTCAAGTTCTTCTCTGTGACCTCTGTACTCTCCTAGGCCAGGTCACTCCTTTCCATGGCTTCAACTATCATCTGTCCTTTCTATGATTTCCAAAACTGTATGTTTACATCACACATGTCTCCTAAACTCTAGCCCTTGAATGTCTTAAAGGTACTTCATACTCCACGTGTCCCAAATTAAGCGTCTGTTCTTCAGCCCTCTCAGATTAGTCCATTTCACATTGCTATAAAGGAATACTTGAGGCTGGGTAATTTATTAAAAAAAGAGGTTTATTTTGACTCTTGGTTCTGCCTGGTACTACCATGTGTTGTCTTCTGGTGAGACCTCAGGAAGCTTACAATCATGGTGGAAAGCAGAGAGGAGAGGAAGCACGGAGGGCAATTTCATACATATCAAATTATAGTTGGAGTTGGAAGCATGCATGTCCCATGGCAAGAGAGGAAGCAAGAGAGAAAGAAACTGCTGCCAGGTTCTTTCAAACAACCAGATTTCTCATGAACTAATAAAGCAAGAACTCATTCATTACCAAAGTGCTCATGAGCGATCTGCCCCATGACCCAAGCATCTCCCTGCAGACCCCACCTCTAACATTAGGGATCACATTTCAACGTGAGATTTGGAGGAGACACCAACCAAACTACGTTACCATTCTTCCTGCTTGGAATCCTACATTGGTTCACGGCCACACCATTCACCTACATGCTCAGGTGAAATCTACGAGTTTTCCTTGTTTCTTCCCTTTCCTTCAGTTTTCAGTGTAATCCATCACTAATCCTTCAGATTCATTTCCTAAATAACTGCTACGCATTCCCTCCAGACAAGTCACCTCCTTCTCTTGCTTAGACTAGGGCAAGTCTCCTGATCTTGTAACAGTGGCATATGGGTGAGATGCTGCTGGCCACCGTGAGGTGGGTCATCACCAACTCCTTCAAGTGTGGTCCCCATAGTGCAGCATCACCCCAGCAGAAGCTCTTCACCTTCGTAGCAGCTGGCTTCGGCCTTCAGCATTTTACCCTACTCCCCAAACCAGCCTCCATGTGTCCCCTCAGATAGAATCAAGATCTGCTGGCCAGAGTCCTTTTCTCAAAGGTCTGGGTTGTAGCTCTGGCACCTGCTCCAGACTTCTCAGTTCTAGTAATTCTGTTCTGTCCTCCTAGCCTTAGGGATTCCTACCTCTGCTGAATTTCCCACATTCAGTTCTCTCAGCAAGGAATGTCTCCTGTTCTGCTTCTCTCTCCAGTTCTCACCCTGTACCTTCCTGTTTTTGCCTAGGTAGCCCCTCCTGGAATGTCTCTTCCTTAAGGAACTTTCCTTGACCCTCTAGGCCAGTAGCTCACACCTATAACCCCAGCACTTTGGGAGGCAGAGATGAGAGGATTGCCTGAGTCCAGAGGTTCAAGACCAGTCTGGGAAACGTGATGAGACCTCATCTCTACAATAAAATAAAAACATTAGCCGGGCGTGGTGGCATTTGCCTGTAGTTCCAGCTACTTGGAAGGCTGAGGTGGAAGGATTGCCAGAGTCCAGCAGGTTGAGGCTGTAGGGGCCGTGAACATGCCACCACATTCCAGCCTGGGGACAGATTGAGACTCTGACTCAAAAGAAAAAAAAGGAAAAAAAAGGATTCCTACCTCTTAAAGTGAAGATCTTTTGTTGCCTGATGTGTGTGAAGCAATTCCCAGTTCTCTTTGTTAGGCGAACCAGTACCGTTTTCACTTCTCCCTGGACCCTGTTGACACACTGGACCCTGCTGACACACTGTCTTAGCTCCAGATAGATGGGATCATGTCAACTCCTCAAAGTCCTCATGGTTCTGTGGCCTGAGTTTTCCACATTCAGTTCTCTCAGCCAGGAACGTCTCCTGCTCCTCTTCTCTCTCCAGCTCTCACCCTGTATCTTCCTGCTTTTACCTAGGTAACCCCTTCTGGAATTTCTCTTCCTTAAGGAACTTTCCCTGACTCTCTAGATGAGGTTGAATCCCCACTCATCTTACCTCCTTTCCTAAAACCAATTACATCACTTTCTTATCATATGTCCATCTTATCTTTTGATTTAAGCAGCAAGATGGCAGAGAACATATTTTGTTCCTACTCCTTGGTACCCAGTTAGTACCAATTTCAATGCCAAGAATACTGTGGGCAATCAATTAATGTTGATTGATTAAGTGTAGTTTCTTGTAGCCAAAAAGTATTGGGTAAAGCTTTTTTTGGCTAAGTGTATAAATGTGACTTTTTCCCTTCTCATTTTAAAGATTACAGCTATAAGGGCAAAGAAATGTACAACTCCTCTTGGTTTTTTGTTTGTTTGTTTGTTTTGTTTTGTTTTTTGGTCCTATGAGGACTTTAGTTTCCTCATAATCTCCATCAGAACTTCCTCCAACTCCTGGTGTCAAGTTGTCCTAAACAAATAGTATAATCTTTAAGCAAAAATTGTGTGCAAACACTGTATTGAGGAGAATCCTCTCGTTTGCTTTCCAGTAGGAAGGCTACCCCTGTGCCTCTTCTGTGTAAATGTTCTGGGGTTGCCACAGTTCTTGCTCTTGGACTTGAATTTCTTTCTTACTGTTATTTCCTTTATGTGCTATTTCAGGAATTCTGGCTTGTCCATTTTTTTCCCCTTGAGTCATACAAGCACAAAAAAGATACTTTAAACGCACTTGAAGCATTTCTTTTTGCTGGTTACCTCATATGATGACTTTTTCTAATGAAAGGCAAGTCTCTGTAATTTTTAAAATTTACAGAATTGTTGCTATATCAATATCAATGAGAATAGCCAAGAAAATATCCTTTGTTCCTAAAAAAAGAAGTGATTGTATGACTGTGACCAGACGCGTTTTTACTCAAACCCGGAAAACGAAATAATTTGGTTTTAGGTAGCTCCACCCTTTTCTTTCTCCACACCGCCACTCAGTGGCTTTGGGATGCTTTGGGCAGCTGTGATGCCCACCCAGGTAGTAATTGTTTAGGCGGTAGTGGCTTCCCACCCTACCAAAGCAAGTCACCTGTTCTTTGCCTCATCTTCTCTCAGGAAAGCTAAATGAAAAACGAACTGGAATTTCCTAATATTGGGCCTAAATTTAACTTTTTGAGTGGAATGTGACTCTTTTAGTAGCAAATAGCAGATACTTAACACCTCTGTTTTCTTTATAAGAGTGTGGTGTTGTAACAGACTGGAGAGGGTTGGCAGTCCTTCCAAAGACCGTCGACTTGATGGTAATCAAATACCACATAGTTTTAGAGTCCCAGGTCTAATGTGGGTCTAGGTACTGGGGGCTTGAAGTAGCCTCTGGAGCTGGTGCAAATCTTTGTCAACTTTGTCTTTAAATAAAGTCTGCCCAGAGAAAGGATCTTGAGTACATTGGTAATATTTATTCTCCATGAGGTTGTGACTCGAGTTTTTATCAGTCTAGTTAGGCAGAAGGGAATGTGTCTTCATGATCTGTTACTTATTGGTCTACCACTCTGTGCCAGGCAATATTCTCAGTCTCTCATGTAATCCTAATAGTATTGTAATCTCCAATTTACCCCTGAGGAAACTGAAGTTTACACAGGTCAAACAATTTCCCAGAGTTGCATGGTTAGTTAAGTGTTTTGACTGGAATTTAAATTCAGATCCTCTTTGACATCAACTCATTAATCCTCTTGTTGCTCCTACCATGTCGCTTTCTCTCCATTTTTCAAGTACACTGTTTGATTCACAACCAAATATATGACTTATTAGTAAATATCTGTTGGCTTAGCTTACTTATAGGGTGCAAGATCACTTAACGGAATTTTGGCCAAACTCTGATCTGTGAATCCAAGTGTCTGTTGCTTACATTCATAGAGATGGGGTTTTGGTAATTGTGATGCAGTTTTTTCATCCTCCGAGTTGGTGAGCCAGGCCACCAAGGAATATTGCAATTCCCAGAGCTTCACTGGCAGCCTGAAATCACATGGTGGTAAGGATGCAGTGGCATCCAGATAGAAGAATGCCGTGGCACCCGAGAACTTGGAGATGCCAACATCCGTGGAGCCCCAAGGAGTGTTACAGCTCTCGTAGTTTGGGGGTCAGCGAGCTGAAGCCTGTGGAGTGTTTATAGCTCTGCTGGTTCGGTGGGCCAATGAGCCAGCCCCCGAGAAAGTGTATACAGCTCCTTTGGTTTGGTGGGCCAGAAAGCCAGGATTCCAAGGAGTGCTGAAGCTCTCTCATCTTGAAGGGTCCAGTTCTTCCAGTCCAGCATGTATAGCTCTTCCAGTTCAGCAGTTCCAGGTGCTTGTCTCATGCCCAAGAAGAATGAAGAAGCTGGCACCAGAGAGTGAGAAGGTCACAATTTATTAGAAGATTGGAAAGCTCTCGGCAGGGAGAGGGGACTGGAAAGAGGGTTGCCAATGATGCCTTGATGCATGCTGATTGGTTGGTGGTAGCACCAGGCAGAGAAAGATACCATGGTGTGGGATTGAAAACACACCAATCAGGAGAGGGTTGAAAAGGACCAGTCAAGAAGAAACACACAAAAGGGCACGTGGATATAGGCTTTCTCACTCCAGCCTGTGGGGCTTGCAGTGGAAGTTTTTACCCAGACCATGGTAATCTGTCTGCCTATGTGATTTCTTCTTTTCTTCTCACTCAGTTGTACAGGCCCCTGTGTTTTATACTGTAAATCAATTTCGTTTTGAATGGTTTCAATGAGAATAAGCGCATTATTTGTCTGCTCCCTGTGAGGCAATTTTCTGGACATTGACTCTTTCTCCCTTTATTTGGTTTCTTTCTGCCCTCTCTCTCAGGGAACAGCCTCTGGCCAAGGTTAGTCTCTGCAGGATATGCATATTCCCAGTAAGGGACTATCTCACTGGTGCAGTTAACTGAGCAGAGCTGAGAACAGTGTGGGTGGCACCCGTACTGTGATTGCATCCACTGTGTAGCAAGTTGAGTAATTAACTTGCTTGACTATAAAGTCGTTTGCTGTATTATCCTGAGGTGCAGATTCTCTCTTTACTTATCAGCCGCTATTGGTGTCTCCTGTAAATTCTAATAGACCAGTGCCATTTCCTACTGGACCTCCGGGGGACTTCTTTGGAACAGAAAACTTCTTGGGGTTACCCTGTTGCATGTTTCTATTCTGATCACAATAATCCACAATGGAAACAAAGAAACAGTAAACCTTTAGGTCTATATAGCTTGTGAACTCATGTACACCCACTTTTGTTCTGTGATATATCAACACACATTGGTGTAAGATGTTGATGATGCTTAGAAATTGGGGTTCAAACATTTGCCACATTTAGGACTTACAAAGTGGTGTAGTCTTAGGTGAAGTTAAATAAAGTTCTCTTCTGGCAATTCTAGTTATCTTTTACCTGGGCGTGCATTTAGATCCGTGAAGCTACAGCAAAATGCCAAGTACTCAAATCCCCAGTGAATTTTGAACAGGAGGTGGGGGAGGGCTGGAGCTGGTTCTCACTGGCTCACAGAAGATTGTTGGATACTCAGGGATTTTGTGAGCTGGTTGTTAAAGACATCCATTATTAAAAACTAGATTAGCTTAACCAACAATTAAATAAATTATATGCAAAGGAAAGATAATACTTAAAATGTATTGCTTCCACATCCTAATATTACCTATGCTCTTGAGATTATTTATGTTTATTATGTCTGTATGGTGGAAATATTATAATAATGTTGTTCTATTGCATATCTCTTCCAAACTCTATGTTCAGGGATGTTGGTAACTGGGATTCTGTCATATTGCGAGTCCTTAAGTCATGGAAATCAGCAAATGCTAAGAATCAAGGCTTGCTTTTTGTTTTTGTTTTTTGACATACTAGGTTTAAGAAAACAATGACGGAAATGCTAATAGTACAGATCAACTGTAGAAGCATACTGTATCTGTTGTGAATAGCACAAAATTTGATGGCATGTCCTTGTAGTATTACATTTACAAACTATTATCTGATTCAGCAAAGGAAACACCTCACTTATGAGTAAGTGAAGCTCCAACATACTTCGATGGGGTTACTTTCATCTTGCTTGTTAAGGGAAAATGAAAACATTAACCAGCATTCATGTTGAAACTACATTCATTCATCATCTGTAAACAGATTGATTGTGGACTTCAGAATGTGGGAAAAAAATAAACAAAAACCTTCCTTGAAAATAAATTGGCTGTATGAAATTCAAAATAGTTTTAGGCATTTTGTTATTACTTAAAATTTGTGTACAATACATTCTTCATATTGGTAAAGTTTATAATAAACAATAAACTTACATTTATACATATGTTTGTATTCTCTCCTTTTGAAGATTCCAGTGTTAAGCATGTATCAGCATAGCATTGACAGGAGGCACTTTCAAGCTTTATTTAGATTCCAATTCGTTTTCTGTGAATTTTAAAGTTGTCATCTACCTTTACAGGGTTGAGACTTGTTTTTGCCACTGCCAATTAAAGTATTAGTATAGTTAGTTGAAGAAATACACATGCTACAATGGCTATTGGTAAAACCTGTCATGACATCGTTAAAAGTCTTCTAGATGTCAATGGATGATTTGCCCAGACTGGACCGACACCTACCTCATCCCACAAATTTTGGAAAAACTCCTTCCCTCCTGGTACACATGTAAAATGTCGACTAACCATGATCTCCAATAGAACTTCAAATTCCAGTTGGATTTTATATCCCTCTTGATATAGTGAGTGAATTAACGCGTATGTGAGGTTTTTCAAAAGACTTATTCAAGCCATAAAAACTTTTGTTATCACTGTTAGTGTTGAAAATCTTGAGTGAGGCAGTCTACAAGGGAAGTTTTCCTATTACTTTAAAAGTGTTCAATTCCTTTCTTTCTCCTTTTATTTCTTCTCTCTTGTAGCTTCTATCTCTTCTTTTTGTACTTAAATTTTTCCATTCATTGGAGAATTTAATTGAAAGCTAAGGTACCAATAATTCAGAGATACACAGGAATTCATGGAAAGTTACCAAAAAAAAAAAAAAATCAGGAAAAGTACAAAGCATAATTTGAAAAATAGTTATTTCAGATATTTTCTGTGAAGGGGAATTGTGAAATAGTACCTGAGTCATTATCTCTGAAATCTTTCTAACTTGTTTCTGTGCTCAGAATCACTGTTATCTTAAACATTGTAAGTAATGCACGTAAAAGTTGGAGCTGTTTCTAGCATAATAATCAATCTCTGTTGAGAAGGGCCCATCCATTTCAAGATTTCAGCTCTCACTTGTGTCTATGATGATTTGCCCAAGGGTTGAGGAGGCATTTTTCACAGAAACTGTGAGAACATGTTTTTCTTCATTTCCAAGATAGGCTGTGTCTGTCTGTCTGTCTGAATGCTTATGAACAAGCACCTGCAGTAACAATCTTGAAAATCCTCACAAGAATCTGATTTTCCTTCCAGCTATTTGTAAAATGTCTTGTTGTATCGTACTGTGGAAGGAAGTTTAAAATGACAGTCTATATTTGCTTCAAGCAAAAGAAGCTTGATGTCCATCATGTGGCCAGTAAGGCAAAACCCACTTTTGTTTATTTGGTTTTATAAAGCTATATACTTATGATTGTCCTAAGACATGAGTAATCAAACAAGTCTTTGTTTTCCTAACAGCAGGATTATTCTCTCAGTGACAAAATTGTCCAACAGATCTAAAGAGATCATCTAAAGTGATCATGAAAAGAATGAAAAATATTGTAATTGTACAATTGAACCACCTAGACTAATAGAATGTTTGGTGTGTGAGGTCTAAAAACAAAATAAAGTAGAAGGAAAATTAAGTTACCTACTTCTATAACTTCCAGGGCATTTTCTAATGTGGTTCTAGAAAAATTTTCTGCTATGAGAATATTTCTGAGTATGAAATATCCTTAAGCAATTTTTTTCTGCATCTTAACTTTTTAAAGCAATATTCACCCTTTCTAGAAATGTTTATTTTATTTTGAATCACTCTTCAGTAAATATTCTTTCTGCTTTCTTTGAAATAAGTCTAAGTCTATTGCCCGAAATTTGGCAGTTGAAGATTGGATCTGAGATTAATTTCTCCTACGAAGCATTTGCATCTCCAATTACATTGATATAACAAGAAAAATATAACAACTCTTCCACCTTCCCATTGAGCTAAGTTACATAGTTTCCTATTATTTATTTATTTGTTTGTTTGTTTGTTTATTTATTTATTTATTTCTGAGTTAGGACCTCATTCTGTCACCCAGGCTGGAGTGCAGTAGCACTACCATGGCTCACTGCAGCTTCAAACTCCTCGGCTCAAGCAATTCTCCAGCCTTAGCCTCCCAAGTAGCTGGGACTGCAGGCACATACCACCATTCCCTGCTAATTTTTTGTTTTGTTTTGTTTTTGAAGAGACAAGGTCTTGCTATGTTGCCCAGGCTAGTCTCAAACTCCTGGGCTCAAGAAATCCTCCTGCCTTGGCCCCCCAAAATGTTGGAATTACAGATATGAGTCACCACAACCAGTCACACACTTGCTTATTTTTCAATTATTCGACCTTTAAATGTTGCTTGTTTGAGATCCGGGACATATAAACTTAAGTAGTTTTTAAAAATCTTCCAAGCAGGATATGAAACTTGTCCTTTGCTTTCTCTTATAACAATGGTGGTAGACCCAAAATAAGTCAAGTTGCCAGTTCTTAAGAAAGTGTTGCTTATGAACCTTCCTGCTGGATCTATCTGAGACTGACTTTCAGTGTTATAAGGCATTTATATTTCTCATTTTGGACCTCGTTTTTCAAAGATTCAAAAAAATTCATGGTTTTCAGGCATTTTAAATACCCACAAACTCAAACTCTTTATTCTCCAATAAAGGAACTGGGATCTAAGGATCTTAAGTGACTTGCTAACATCTTACAAATAATTTGGGGCACAACAGAGGATACAGATTTTCAAGCTTCTATTTCTGTGCTACTTCATGTGGCCTCTTTTGAGGTCTAAATCATTTCATCTGTGGGTAACATTTCTAAATTAATTAGTGGTAAATCAGGCAATTCCAGTATTTTAAGTATTTATTGGAGTGCCTTAATCATTGGAGTGTTAGAATTTGTTCCACAATTAATAGGTACAGGGTGGATTGGGTTATAATGTGTGGTGATGTTTACTGACTTTCTGAGCCCCAAATAACCTCTTATGGGAAGAACAGAAATAACTATAATTTTCTCTGGGTAGAACTAATTGTATGTTACAAATTCTGATGATAAAGAGGCTTTTTGGTTCACTTTGATTTTTTTTTTCCTCTCCTTCCCTTCTTCTTTTTCTCCCTCTCTTTCCATTTTGGTTGAGGTTCTGCCATCACAACGTTCGCTCCTCAGGGGATAAATCCCTTTTAATCAAATGGGAGCCATCTAGCTCCATTTGACAGCCCCATAAAAACTCTCAGAATATTAGAAATGGAAAGTACCTTGGAGATCATCTGGCCCACGCCTTTTACATTACTGTCGAGAGAAAGAAACTGGCTTGTGAAGGTCACAGATAATGGCCTAATAATTAACTAGCATAATAATCAATCTCTGTTGAGGAGGGCCCATTCACTTCAAGATTTCAGCTCTCACATGTGTCTATGATGATTTGCACAAGGGTTGAGGAGGCATTTTTTCACAGAAACTGTGAGCTAGAGCCTGGGATCCCTACTTTATAATCCACTTCTCTTTACATCATGACATAATGAGGTTCTTTTGTCCTAGATAAGCAGGAGAACTAAAATAAATAAATAAATAATGAATTATACATACTGTAGACCTTCTTGTTTGAGTTTACTTAGAAACATGGATGAAGCTATCCATGTGTGAAGTCATATTTATACACATGGGTGCAAATGTAAAAAGTTCCAAGTTTCCTTGGATGCCATTTCTATAGCCACTTTTGGATGAACACAACAAAAGATTAATGAGCTCCTTCCATAATTATAAATATAATAGGTACTATGACAATTTAATGACAAAAAAAACTGTAATCTGTTAATTTATACTTTGCTCCAAAAATTTGAGACAGCCAAAATAGGTGTGTTATTGAGGGAAAATGGTTAAGTATATGTTCTTCTCGTGATCACTGTGACAGCGACAATTGTATGTGCTCACTTGTGTGTGTTCACTTGTTTCCCTTTCTTCCTATACACATGGCTCAGCTACATTTCCCAGTAGTCTCTGTCTTTGTGTATGGTCATCGTATTGAGTTCTAGGTATACAATGAGGGCAGAAATGACATGCACCACTTTCAGACCTGGTACTTCAAACCAGGTGAGCGATTGCCATACTCTTTATCTCTGCTTGTCTTCTAGCTAGGTCCAATTGCAGTAACATGAGGTCCTATAAGAGTGGTAAAACCGCAAGAAACAAGGAAATGAAATATTCTTTCTTTTTTTTTTTTTTGAGTTGGAGTCTCACTCTGTTGCCCAGGCTGGAGTGCAGTAACATAGTCATGGCAACTGCAGCCTCAATCTGCTGGGTTCAGGCCATCCTTCTGCCTCAGCCTTCCAAGTAACTGACACTACAGGCATGTGCCAACACAACCGGCAAGTTTTTTGATTTATTGTAGAGATGAGATCTCGCTAAGTTTCCCTGACTGGTCTTGAACCTGTGAACTCAGTCAATCCTCTCACCTCAACCTCCCAAAGTGCTGGGATTATAGGCATGTGCCACTGCACCTGGCCTTGGAAATGAAACATTCTAATGACAGCATAGGGAAGAATCATTCCTAGACATTCCTGAAATTGCAAATGACTGTGGAAAGAATAAGAAGCAAACTTCTATTGTGTTACGATATTGGGACATAGGTGTGCATAACCTAATTAATACAGCCTATTTAACCACAGAGGAATTATTTGCTTTAAAAGTTTTTTGATTAAGAAATAATTGCTTGGTTTCACACCTCAATTTATTTTAACAAAAGCAAAAGAAAATTATGCTTCAATCTGAAGTAATTCTCTGTAGAAATTTTGTACTTCATTAGACTTATCTTCTAAGAAAAATTAAGCCGGGCTCAGTGGCTCAGCCTGTAATCCCGTGCTTTGGGAGGCTGAGGTGAGTGGATTGCCTGAGCCCGAGGGCTCGAGACCGCCTGGGAAATTGGCGAGACCTCATCCCTACAATACATCAAAAAATTAGCCAGGCGTGGTAGCGCGCGCCTGTAGTTCCAGCTACTTGGAAGGCTGAGGCGGAAGGATCGCCGGAGCCCAGCAGGTCGAGGCTGCAATGGCCGGAAGCAGCCACTGCACTCCAGTCTGGGTGACAGAGTGAGACTCCAACTCAAAAAAAAAAAAAAAAATTCGATAAACTTGTTGGCAAATACTCACCTACCTATATCAACAAATAAAACATATTTTAGGGTATCTGATATATGTGGATACATTTTGGTACTTTTTAAAATTGATATTTTTATCTCTGGAAAGGCAATATATTCAAATGGCTCAAATGAAACAAATTAAAAAGTAGATATTGAGAAATCTCATTCCATAGGTATGTTTTTGTTTATCTCAGGTATAAAACAGAGGTCCAAATCTTTCTAATGCTTAAACCATGTACATTAATTTATAGCTAAATAATGATTTTACAAATAACATAAGACTCAAATAAAAATGCTATCTATTCTACATTCTCCATTATAAAAAAATTGTAAAATGCACACCCCATTAAAACTTTTCTTAAAAAAATTTAAAGCCAGAATTTTGTTGGTGAAATCTGTTTAATACTCAGTGATATTTCCACTGTTCAAAACATTCTCGGCACTTTACTGTTTCCTTACCCTCCTGATGATTCCATGTTTTGTTGTCCCTGGTTATTATATGATTGCTGGCCATATGAGCTCTGCTTTTGATTCTCATAACCACCGTAGGACTGTGAATAACCTAAAGATTGGATGGGGATACCATTTAGTGCAGGCTCTGATATTTCAATCTCTAAAACAGCAAATTTAACAAACTAGTCCAACCTGACTGGCTTTGTCCATAACTGGAGTAACCGCTGTAGCTCTGTCCATATGAGGAATCTGTTGTTTGCCCATAGCCAGAATAGTTCTGAAATTTAGGCAGATACTCAAGTTTCATCACCTACTTAAGGATTTTTAAAAACTATTTATGAAGAACACAATTTATATTCAACCTACTTGTGGTGTTTGTCCATAGCCTTGGCTGCCTTGATTTCCATAAGAGGAATAACTGTAAAAGAAAAATGTAATACTTGAAAGAAATGTGCTAAAATATAAAAGCTTAAATGAAGAACCCAGCCTTCATTTTCAACTCTCAACTCAAATACAAGCATCTTTTCTGAGAAACTGTCAATCTGCCTGTCTCTCAGCACCTAAATTGAAAGGTGATGCCAAAGACTGTTAAAGACATAAATGAAGCTACTTACAGATCTCCTGAAAAAACAAATACTAAAGGTTTTGCTTTGACAATCTCCCACAAATCAGTAAAACTTCACCAGAGCTAGAAAATTGAGAGAATTATGCTTTGGGATGAGAGGAATAAAAAATCCATGGTAAGACCCATAATAAACATTTGAATCATTATGACTTTTCAGGTTAGCACTTTACTCAATTTAACTACATTTTAACAGATTAATCTCTTCCTACCATTTGCTTTAGTTAAACATCTGTTAACTTCCCAGAAAAGGCACAGGGTGGCACTAAAAGTCCAGTATAAATGCCTCAATAATTAGAGGCATATGTATCTCCAGAGTACTATCACAGAATGAAATTATATTGTATTGCCAGTGTTGTAGTAGAGCCTGGCACGTACCTCAATAAATGTTTGCTAAGTGACCTAGGACTCAAATTTTCTTTAATTTTATAGTATTTAAGCTCCAAGAGGTCAGAAACAAACTTTCCGAATATGTACTATGACTTTCTAATACTCAAAGAAAAATAAAGCATCTGCCCAAAAAAAGACCTTACTACTTTAGAGCTGTCAGGTGCTAACAGAATTTCTTAACTTTTAAAACTATGTATTTCATTGAATAAACATTTGCTAAATGCCTACTGGGAGGTTAGTACTATCTTATGAGAATAAAAAAATCAAATCAATTTTGTTTTCAGGAAGTTTAACAATTGACCACAGTGGATATTTCAGATGTTATTCTAAATATCTCACACTGAGCTGCAAAACATTTATGACATGAGTTGAAGGATGTATTTCTGATAAGCAAGAGAAGTCTACTGCATACATATATTCACATAAAAAATAGAGCTTTCTTTTTACTATGAGCATGGTTAGGATTCTAAAAAATGCTAAACATTTATAGTACAGTACTTCAAAAAAATGTGCTCTGAAAAAAAACACACTATTATATACCACCAAAAAATGAAACTTTTTCTAAAAAACTGTTAAGAGTTCCATTTCTTAAATTCTTTTTTTCTTTTTTCTTTTTTTTTTTTTGAGACAGGATCTCTCATTCTGTCACTCACACTAGATAGAGTACAGTTGCATGATCATAGCTCACTGTAACCCTGAGCTCCTGGGCTCAAGCAACCCTCCTGCCTCCTGATTAGCTAAGACTACAGGCCCATGCCACCATGTCCAGTTAATTTTTTTAAATAATTTTCGCAAAGACGTGGTTTTCCTAAGTTGCCATGGCTAGTTTTGAACTCCTAGCCTCATGTGATCCTTTTACCTCAGTCTCCTAAAGTGGTAGGATTATAGGTGTGAGCCATACCTGGCCTTAACTTCCTTTAATGATTGTTTCTCCTAAGAAACTTCCTAAAGAAAACATAAACTTTACAATACCCAGGACATTTGTTTTAATCTCTAGGAGGCATCTATCTATCTTTTTTTTTTTTTTTTGAGTTGGAGTCTCTCTCTGTTGCCCAGGCTAGAGTACAGTGGCACACTCACGGCCACTGCAGTCTCGTGCTAGGCTCAAGCAATCCTTCCTTCTCAGCTTTCCAAGTAGCTCGAACTACAGGTGCATGTCACCACACCCAGTTAATTTTTTATTTACTGTAAAGACAAGTACTCACCAAGTTGCCCATGCTGGTCACAGCATCTATATTTACTGATCCAAACAGACTTTTAAGAAAAGGAAGAAGCCTTACACACATCTATAGTCCCAGCTACTCAGGAGGCCCAGAGCTCAAGGCTGTAGTATGTTATGATTGTGCCTATGAATAGCCACTACACTCCAGTCTAATAAGCCATTGCCTCTAAAAATTGAAATACAAGAGAAGAGATAGTAAATGTTTAACAGCACCTATTTACACAGGCTGACTCTCTTCACACTGTGACAAGCTAATATTTAATTATCTTATGACATCCAGATATCAAGCGTCAAAGAGAAAAGCCTCACAAAATTAATTTTCTTCAGTACAATGCTTTCATACTATTAAAATCTATGTATACTTTACCTTTGCTGCTCACCCCCAGACTGACCGTAACTTCCAGAATCTAGAACACATAAAAAAAATTTTAAATCCTATTTAAAATTATGCTTCCTTCAAACGCTAACTTTAGCTCATATAGAGGACACGTGGTTAAAAAAATGTGAAAAACTGCAGAAACAAAAACTAGAAGTTAAATACTGCTCAGGGAGAAATGTGTACAAACAGTAATTACTCTTTATAATAACTACATATTCAAAAATTATTATTCTACAAATGTGTGCTGCTAGTCACAAAAATCAAGTGAACAAATGTGAAACAATCAGTGAAAATCCATCCTTTAAACAGATGCCAACACTCAAGCTATATTATCTTTATATACAAAAGACATCTGTTAATACTAACCAGGTCCAAAAAGAGGAAAGACATATACTCTAACATCTCCAGGATTACATTAACTTGCATTCCAATACATATACCCCAATACATACACCACCCCAATACATACACCATTCCTCTGTATTGGACTGCTGTGATGGTCAGCACCAACAAAAGGATTTCCAAAGACTTGCAAAAGCATCTCATTTAGCTGTTAGGGAACGCAGCCAAATGGCACAGCAAGTCCACAATATCAGCTTCTAGCTTCCATTTTTTTTTTTTTTTTTGAGTTGGAGTCTCACTCTGTCGCCCAGCTAGGTTTATAGATTTTATAAAGTTTTTTACATTTTCAGATTTGAAAGCCTATACTTAATTTTTAATAATAGCAACGTTTAAAAATTGTGCTTTACATTTTACAAAATACTTTGGCATTTTTCTAATGTAATTGA
>CAUYQG010030633.1:0-81883 GCA_963574415.1 Tarsius wallacei | reverse complement strand
GGGTGGTCATCTGGGTGATATTTCTTCTTTTTGATTTTTTTTTCTCTAGACAGTAAATCAAAAATGAGCCTGGTTTGGTAGCGTGTCCCTGTAGTTCCAGCTACTTGGAAGGCTGTTGTGGAAGGGTTGCCATCGCCCAACAGGTTGTGGCTGCGGTCGCTGGACGAAAGAGTGTGACTCCAAATAAAAAAAAAAAAAAAAAGACATCTGACAGAGGATTTCATCAAACTTCAGGGGTATAGCACTGAATAGACTGCAATTCTCCTGACACAAAGGGTTTGAAAATGTAGAGTGATACCTGTTATTAGTGTGTTTATTAGTACATTCATTCACTCACTCACTCTACTATGTAAAATGAATATTACATAGGTGCCTACTATGTGCTGTCAAATATATTACTTGTTACTAATATCAGTATTAATTATGTCTAGCTAATGGATCTCAGCAAGGAGTGGTTTTCCAGACATTTGGCAGTATCTGGAGATATATTCTGATTGCTATGTCTGGGGCAGAGGGTGCTACTGGCATTAATGAGTAGAGGCCAGGGATGTTTCTAAAGGTCCTACGCTACACAGGACAGCCCCCCACAACAAAAAATTATCTGGTCCATCATGTCAGTAATACTGAGGTTGAGAAACCCTGGTCAAAGCCACTAACATTTATAGACTATCAACTATGTGCTAAGCACTACTCATTCAGTCCTCCTAACGGCCCTACAACATAGGTACTATGACTATTTATTTTTTCAGATGAGAAAACTAGAACTCAGGGAAGTTAAATTATTTTCCCATTTATTCATGTCATATGTAGGTATTAGACAATTCGGTCTTCTAGCCCCAGAGTCCACTAATCCACGAAAGCACACCAGCTCTCTGCACAAGACTGGGAACAAAAAGACATGAAATAAGGGAGTGAGGGAGAAGCATGAGTTTTGGGAGGAAAGTGTAGTTCATAACTGCCATTGGAAATGGAAAAAGATCCTTTCCCACCTCCTTCTCTCCCAGTCCCCCATCTACACTCTTTCCCTCACACACAATGAACAAAATCCTTGAGGCCCCCGTTTGCCTTCAGGTTTACTTTGGTGTGGGAGGTGAATTTAGCTTGAGACTCCACCCTCCTTTTCCTTCCCTCCAAATGTTTCTCATCTTACTCACACAGTCACCCCTTCCACTGAGAAGAGGGTGGAGGTATTTCTCCTGCTCCCAAAATGTCCTGATAAAGATCTCCTCTCTGCCAGCCTCCAGCTTCTCCTCTTGTTGATTTAGTGTATGCTGTAGGAGGCATGGGATTTTATTTGTAGATCCTGACTGGTGGGCTGTTTGGACAGGGGTAGTGTGTGCAACAGGAAGAATATGGACTTTGGAAGAATATGGACATCTTTGTCACTTGCTAGGGAAATGATATTGGGCAGATTAGTTAACCTTAATGAGCTTTGGTTTCTTCATCTGCAAAATGAAAATGATGATACCTATCATGTGGAGTTGCTCTGAAAATTAAAAAAGGTCAGGTATGTTCATTTTTTAGCACAGTCCTGGGCAAAAAGTGAGTACTCAAGAAATGCTAGCCAGTTCACTCATCCTTCTGCCTCAGCCCTAGGTTGGCTTCTTTTCAGGAGCTCAAAGAGAAGGGGAGGAGGAATCAGGGTTCCCCTCTGCTAAACCATGACTCCCTCCTGACTCCCAGCCTTCCATGGGGTCCTGTGTACCTATAAGTCAACCCAGGTCCCCGAATCAACCACAAGACCACCCTCTTTGCCCTGTCTCTGCAGAGTCAGGTAACTTAGACCACAGCTGCCACCGCCTCCCCCAGCATGCATGTGAGTGTGAATCATCACAGTCACACTCCCCCCGTATCTACCCCTCAACTCATCAGAGATTCAAAGCATGGCATGGGAAAGTCAGGCTGTGGTGCCTGCTGGTGGACCCTCTTAAGCGATGTAGCCTGAAATTATTGAGGATCCTGAGTCTGGGAGGGATCCTCGAGATGCCTGGTCCTATAGGTTGTCCTCTTTACTGTCCTTTCGCCCTTTCTTCATGCCTCTCAGAGGTTTTTTGGAATGGATAGAGACAGAAAGAACAGAAAAGAAATTCATTCGTGGAACGCCTGCCATGCACCAGGCCCCTCCCAACCTAGTACAGCCCATCCCCACCTCCTGGGCATATGACATTCAGCCCACGGGGGGCCAGGGTACATGAGTATTGCTCTAAAGATGCTCGGAAGAGGAGCTCCCATACCTCTGTGCCATCTTATCTTTGGTGACTTCTGAAACCTCAGGGTCAGGAAGATCCAGTTTTACATATTACCAAATGCAGGATACTTATACATTTCTCATCTCATTGTGTTCTTACAGCAGCTGAGAAGTGGAGATGCTTATATCCATTTTGAAAACAGATTGAAGAGAGATTCCCATAGAGTAGTCAGTCAGTAAACAGCCAATCCCAGTTTTGTCGCTCAAAGTTCACAGTTTTCATGATGTGTCACACCCTTGTTACATCCTTCCTGCTATCATGACTAAAATAGGCATTCAGACTATCTTGTCAGACCCCTATTATGTGTGAACGCTATAGATTACTAGCTACAGGATATGCACAGGACAATAAAACATGATCTTTTTCTCCAGCACCTATTTGGAGGCATGAGGCACGTTTGCCTCCTTCTCACTTCCCTGAAGACAGGGGCTGGGTGCACCCTTCTCACAAAGGTCCTGGTGTGCAGTGTGGATGTTGGTGGATTGTGGAGCTGGGGAAAAGGAGCCCAGAAATCAGATGGCCCGGGCACAGTCTCAGCTCCATGGCCTCTGACCCTGGGGAAATCACCTAAGTTCCCTTATCCCTAAAATGAAGATATTGATCATTCTGGTTCCTATTTTGCAGGATTGTGGGGGCAGGTTTCATGAGATAATGTTGTGAAAGCATGTAGTAAGCGTCATACCACTGAACAAATGTAAGGGGCCCATGCTCCTGTTCTTCCCCCCATATCTGACCCATCTAATTACACCACAAGAAAGAACCTGATGCCTGCAGGTTGTGTCCCAGGAGCACATGGCCTGCTGATGCCCTGTCCGTGGAGGAAACAATTGTCAGAAACTTTCACAAGATCTTAGTCATTGTCAGGAAGGGGAGCAACAGTCCAGGGAAGGCAAATCCTTTGCAGACATCTTCCCACATTGCTGGCTGGTACAGTCTCCCCAAGGAAAATGTTTAGCTTGAGAGGTTTTCAGGTTTGCTTTAATGAGGTCAGTTTTAGGGAACTAAGCTGAAAGCACAGAGCAGAAGATAATTTCAGATCTTGAGTGTTCATGAGGTTTTCTTTGGAGTATATTCATTGTTAAGGCCATCACTCCTGCTTCCCTCACTTCCGAATCCGGCCTCTCCACCATCCCTCTCACACACCATGGAACCAAGATCAGCCTCTCTGGGCCACATAACAAAAAACATCTTTCTCTTGCTGCTTCGTGACACACCCCTGCCAGTCTGGGAGCCATTACCTTGTCCAGATGTGGAATAATTGCAGGGCTAATCACCCCTGGAGGCTGCTGGGACCCTTTTCTGAGGTCTCCAGGTCTTTTTATTTAATCCTCATGACAGTCACTAACGATAAAGAAGAAAGTGGCAGATGCCTGGTAGAGGAGCTAAAATATTTGTCCAAAAACACAGTGAGCTACTCGTAATTCCAGTTCAAAATCTTTAGGTCTACAAAAAACTGAAAAATGTTTCTAGTCCCTCCCCTTGCCTTTCTGCAGGAAGGGTTTGGACAAAATAACATTGCAATTCCCAGCACAGCTCTTCATTCCTAAGCTACCTCTCTGCAGATGTGGGGCCACCTACTCCCCCATCCCATTTTCTCCATCACCGCTTCCTGACTTCAAGCCTACCTCTCTGAAAGATGTTCTTGACACTGTCATTAAACAGCTGCCAGCAACACCTGCTGGCTTTCTCTGTTGCAAAGATAACAACCCAACTTTAAAAAGAGAAAATCCAAAACAAGAAAGACTGTGGGAGGTGTAGTTGTGGGTTTTGGTTTTATCTGGGTTTTGTTTGTTTGTTTGTTGCCAAATTATATTTTCTGAATTTCTCTGTTGACTCTCCTATTCCTTTGCATTTTCCACTTTCCATGTATGAATTCCCTCTCCCAAACCCCACTTTGAAAATCAAGAAAAGAAAACCTGTTCCAGGCTTAAATAGGGTGTCAACATATGGCTAGGGTCTTAACATCTCAAAGAAAAGTCATAGGGGCCATCTCCACCCACCCTAGCCTTTAACAGTAGAGAAAGAAAGAAAAAGATACAAGAGCCAGTCTTTCCCTCCTCTCTTCCTGGGCCTCCTTCCAACAAATGCTGATGCAGGGTGATGAAGATAGTGTTCTCCAAGTCTGCACCTAATGATTACTCTGAGAAAGACATTATCCAGGTTGTTTCCCAACCCTGTGCTTGATCTTGTTGTCCCTCTTTATCCAAGAAGTCATCATAGGGAAGCCTACCACATCTTTGCTTGCTGTCCCAATGGTTGATACACCTTGATAGGAGCCTCCACCCTGTGCCCCACCATCCTGCCCACCCACAGAGGTGTGGCCCATGTGGCCCACGCTGAAGCCACCAGCACCCCTTCCTTACAATACCTATCCCTAAGTCATTGGATCCCACCACCCAGATAATATCCCTGTGCAGCCAGCTGGAGGAACACAACACCTATTATTTTTTTAAGACGATAGGTCAAAAGCAACAGATTTTATTTATAGTTTTTGCTTCCAGGCAGAAGCCAACAAGGAATAGAGCAGCAGCTTCAGAAAACCAAGTTATGTTTTGTGGTTGCCAGGGGGTTGGGGGCTGGTGAGGGCCGGAGGGTTTGGGTTACTGGAAGCAAGATTCAAGGGAGCTTTACAGAGGTCAACTCCAAGCTATATCTGTGGGAACCATCAAACTGATGACTCTGCTGGTTTTCTATTGTGTCATGAAAAAGGCTTCTAGGGAATTCTCGCCAAGTCTTTAGAAGAAAAGATATATATAGCTAAAGACATGTATATTTATAGAGAGATATATGGAGATATTTATGCCAGTCTTGCCAATGAGCTCTGCGGCAAGGAGGAGGGGCTTCTGGAGAGGAGCAGGGCACTGGGATCTCCCTGCAGTGCTTTTTGCCTCTTGGGAGAAGGAAATAAGAGCATCATCGAAGGCACCTGCATCCGTGGCCTTAATCCTCAGGGGCTCCATCTCCTGGGACTAGAGAGCCTCCCTAATGGAGGCCAAGACTCTGAGCTGGGAGTTTTCCTTTGAACTATTCAGTCAGTTCCCTGCAGCCTAGAAGACACCTTAGAAGAAAATCTTTCGGTGGGGGCAGTCTGTGATCCCTGAGCAACCTAATCTTCAGAGCAGAGTGTGAGAGGCAGGGATTCTGTATAGGCAAGTGCAGGGGTGGTGAATGTGCTGAGGGGAGGGCTGAGGACTCCTTGCCTAAAAGAAGGAAAGAATGGCCCCAAATTCATTTTTGCTTCCACCTGTGGGCAAAACACTTAATTGGACTATTGGGCTTAGAAGGACTCAGACCCTAGTTTTAGAGGAACTGGGAGGCTTGCCTGTTTAGCAGGGACTATCTGTTGGCCCCCCTGGAGCTTGGAGGAGCAGCTGAGGTTTACTGAGAAACTGGGCTAAAGAGTCTTTTCAGAAATCTCCCTGGAACTGCATGAAGTGTGTACGTGCACTCCTCCTGATTTCTCTGCACCCGTGGATCTCATGGGGTGGGTAAAGCAGTCAGGCCCATGGATGGGCTGGGCGGGAGGCTTTGCTGGGTGTGCCCAGTATCTGGCTTTGACATCACTCATTCCATCTCCAGCGTGTCAACAACTTTCAAGATTGACTGAAGCATAACCGCTTGCCTCATCTTCAACCTGTGTCCCCCATCTTGTCCATGCCTACATCTGCCCCAATGGATGCCTGGGGGTATGATGAGTAAGTCAGGCTAATGACACTACACCCACCTTATCTAGGGCTGGCCTTGGTATACTTTCCTTGACTTTTTTATGCAGGGGTTGGAGATGAGAAGCAGAATATGGTTGCAAAACCCATTTGGTTGTAGCTGCCACCTGAATGCCTCTTCTGTACAGAGAGCCTCCCCTTTCTCCCCGGGCAAGTTGAATAACTTAATACCAGCAAAGAGACTCAGAGTCTGAAGAAAGCCTACAGTTGGCAGAATGAACATTCTTACACCTCCCTTCCCTCCTCCCTGTCTCAACCCACTGCACGTCCATCCTCAGGGCCAGTTAGCCCTCATTCCTAAGGAGTAGGCTATCATGTGAACATCTAGAGAAATTGAGAATGAAAGTTATACTCCAGTAAAAACTTTCTAGAACAGCACTGTCCAAGATAACTTTCTGTGATGAGAAATGTTATTTTTAAAATGTCTGAGCTGTCTGATACAGTAGCCTCTAGCTGCATGTGGCTATGGAGGGACTGATACGTGTGTATGTGCCTGAGAAGCTGAATTTCTGGTTTTACTTAATTTAAATATAAATAGCTACATGGGGCTAGGGGCTACTATGCAGGATGGTGCAGTTCTAGAATGTAACGCAGAAACAACTTAGAGGTCCAGGACATTATTAGAGCCCAAAGGAGTACCCACCATCTCTCAGGCCCAGTTGAAAAGGAGGCAGTTTTATAAGATGCCATGGTGTAGAATAAACTAAATTCCCAGCTTAAAGCATCAAACAGGCCTCTTTCTGTGATCTGCTTCCCAGGTAAAAGAAGCTGAGGGGGCAAATAAGCAGGAGTGGGACCCAGCTTATCTCCCCCACCAGCAGCTCCCCTCCCACCCGCCCCCGCACCTGGCCCTGGCTCCCCATCCACAGCAGGGACCCCAGTGGGGCACCATGCAGAGCGGGCCTGCAGTTGCAGACATCTGGTTTCCCTCCTATCCCTGCCCCTTCATTTCTTTTCTGTCAGCAACGGCTCCTGGCCGTGGATGGTCAGCAGAGTCAACGAGGCCCTGCAGACCTCCTTTCCGGCTCCCTCTCCTCCCCCACTCCCTGCTGAGGAAGGTTAGGGGGGAAAGAGGAAAAAAAGACAGGAAGGCAGAGTAAGGGTGAAATAAAATGTTAGTAACATTCAAGAAAGTGATTTTGTAGGGCTCTCACTGCCCTCCCTCTGGATTCAGGACAAACCTTGCCTGGTTTATAAGCCATCAGTGACTTCTCCCCTGTCTGAGATGCCCCTACTATCTATCCACCCACCCCCACCCACCCCCGTGCACACACACACAATAACACATGTGCCTCCTTCCATTCTGTGACTGGGCCATCTGTGACCTTTGTTCATCTGACCTCACCCTCAAACAGAGAGGGAGTCCCAGACAAGCTTTTGCTCCCTGTCTCAGACTGAATACATTCAACTTTCCTCTCTGGACAACCTTCCCCAGTTCCTCTGGGTAAACAAGAGAAAGAGGGAAACGCCCTCTTTCTGGGTGAGGAGATTGGCAACCCCAGCTGGATTCCAAAAATGGAGAAAGTCTGGTTGGGGAGGAAGGTGTTCCTTTTTCTGATCCTGGCTCCTTGGCCTTTACTGCCCACCCCCCACCAGAAACATGACCACTCTGTGAAGTTTGCATTCATTCACCGGCTACTCAGCAGCCAGATTCTCCTTAGAGAGAGGCTGAGCTGCCCATTCCAGGAACGAGCTAGAATCTGGGAGCCCTGGATATACACACCCTTCACAACTCTGCCCTCCAGAAGGCTGCCCTTCAAGCCCCTTTTGTTTCTTGTGACTGCAGAGGAGAGCAGAAGAGCCCTTGTTTTGCTAACAGCAGAGTGATGGAAAATATGCCTCAGTTTCCCTATCTGCAAAACGAGGAGCTTTGAATTGCAAAGTCTTTCCAGAGCTATATTCCATGAATGTCATTTCCCAACATCTCCACTCCTGTGGGCAGAGCAATGTTTATAGTAGCTATGGAATTGCAGTAGAATCCTCTTGTCTTTTTTTTGGTGGTTTTAATCTCTCAAAAAAGAGAGATGAGCCTGCTGCTGTCACTCTTGCTCTCTCTCTCTCAACTGGTTTGAGTCCCTGCTTCTTACATTCTAAGCTCTGGAGGTGAAGTTGAGCTGAGCTAGACAGAATAGGCCATGGTGGGAGAGAGAAGAAAGACACTGAGTCAATTAGCCTTTGTTTGTGTAGCAGCTAGAGCAAGGGGTTGAAGTGAGATAATAGAAAGAACTTCCTAAATCTGACAAGATCTCAGGGGAGCATAGCATTTCTTTGCCTAGGAAAATTTTCAAAATAAGGAAGGTAGAGGAGTACATTTGCATCTTGAAAGTTATTTTTCAGGACATGACTTAAGAATACACATTCTCCAGTTTCTCTGTGTACCACCACTTCCATCCCTAGACCCTATCACTACCTTTGCAGTGATTTCAGGCCCACCGAGGCCTGGCCTACAGATGGTGGGAAGAGGTGGACTCTAGGAGGAGGGGGTTTTGCCAGAGAGCAGGGGTGAAATTCCCCTCCTGGCTCCTCCCTGACTTCTGACCTCTGCACCTTTCTTGCTAGTGATCCCTAAATTACTGAGCTGTCTAACCCTCTCTAGGGAGGAAGGAAGCAAACAGGGCTGACGGGAGGTGGAGTGGAGAAAGTATGAGGTGGAGGTCAGGGGTCTTTTCACAGTGTGTTTTGGCAAAGGAGGCCTGTGGAGCAGGCAGTGGGATGGGACTTTCATCCTCCCAAGCTGCCCTGACTCGAAAAGCAAAAGCCGTCACTGCAGCCATGATTTGGAGCATGTGCTCTGGGGAACTGAAGTGCATCCCTCAGAGTCCGGCTCCCTGAAAGAAGGATCAAATAATAGACAGGGCCTTACCCTGTGCCCACTTCTGCCACCACCATCCTCAGCCCTTGGGAGATGAGTGCCTGGGAAGTCAGCAGCCTCTCCTTGGAGGGGTTTGCTCAGACAGGCTCAGACTGGCTGGCCTGGGAGAAGAAATGGGTGGGTGGGATGGTCCTCAGAGCACCAGCCAGTGTGAAACTTCTTGTGTGGTTCCTTTGCCTCAATGTGTCCACTTCACTCTAGAATATGGTTGTCACCCAGCCCAACAAGTTAAAGTCTGAAGGGAAGTAGGAGGCCACCAGCTCAAAGCCTGGATGCTAGGAGTTTCCTGCTGAGTGAGTGTTGGGAGGCTCAAATGGATGGATTTGGGGGTCCCAAAGGAGCTAGCCCTCATCCCATCATCCCCTCTCAAAACTGGGCAGAGGGGAGATACCAAAAGCTTAACCTGACCTTGACCAGGGCCAGGAGCAGTTGCTCTTCTTGCCCTGCTACCCACATTCTCCTCATCACAGATCTCTTTACTCCCCTTGAGAGTTTTCTGCCCCAGCTCCCCTTGATTGCTTTGGGGTGAGGACAGATACTTATGAGGGGTTGGGATTCTTGAACTTGTCTTCACTGGGGCAAAGTCTCCAAAGACTTACCTGTGTCTCCACACTTTCTCCACCACTTGCTAGCTGTGTGACTTAACCACTGTGACCCTCAGTTTTCTCATCTGCAAAACGGGGCCAATGATCACGCCTTCCCAGGGTAGCTGTAGATGTTGTGTGGATTCAAAGTTAGGTTGACACCTGATACAGAGAAAGGGCTCCGTTGAGTGTTAACTCTTTTGTTGGTTTCCCAGCTCACTTCTCTGTTGGTGGCTCTCTAACATTTAATGACAGTCCACTCCAAGGCAGCTACAGCCACAGCCATGGTCAAGGCACAGACTGTGTGATGAACTGTTTTCACTGTCTGCTGCCCCTGCTCCCAGCCATCCAGGCAGAGGTGCCCACTCCACCTCTGACCCAAGCCTCTCCCACTCCTTGATGCAGAGGCGTTTCTTCTGCTGACAGCCTGAAGACAGGTCATTTTTCTTCTCCTCCCATATAATGGCCTTTACTCCCCTATGCCTCCACCCCCCTTTTCCAGCCTTAATGACTTTAACATACACACAGTTCTTTAAAAAAAAAAAATACAAGCCCCCAGTGAGCTGCTCTAAACCTCCTGTTGTGGAGGAGAAACAACCCAAGCACATGTTCACAAGTCACTGCATGTGATGACAGGAGGCCTTGTGCTAATTTCCTCTTGTTTGAAGCCCCAGTGTGGGGGCGGGGCAGAGGCAGCCAAAGGGAAGAGACCCAGGGCTTGGGTATTTGGTTGTTCCCTTTGATCCTCCTAGAAATGCTGTAGCATTTAGGGAAATATTTCATCCTGGGAAATCTTGAAGAATAAGAAAGATGCCTTTCAGCAGGGGTTGGGCGGATGTCAGGGGATATTGTGGAAGGAGGATGCTACCAGATGACCTTTTCTCTCCTTGAGAGTCTGGACTCTGCTCTGGCTTGTTTCTCTGGGCAGGGGAAGGGAGGAGATGATCTTCAAGGAGAGACACTCGCTCAAGGTATTTATGGATTTGCTGAAGGCTCCTGCCCCAACACACACACACACACACACACACACAGTTTCTGCCTCCAATTTCTCTTTGTGGGTTACCTGGAAAAGGCTAGTAGAGCTGCAGGGCCCTGGTCAACCCCTCAGTTAAAGTACCTCTCTCTCTCTCTCTCTCTCTCTCTGCCCTACCCAAGACTATCTCTTGGCCTCCAGGACCGAATTCTAGTCTGAGAACCAAAAGATGGTCTGGGGTGGTGGAAGGGGAAGAGAAGAGAGGTGCTGCCTGTCTCTTGGCAGGCAGGCTCTGCCAGGAGGGAGGAGTTGACTGACTACAGGGTGGGTCCTTCAGAAGGGAGAGAGGACAAAGAGCCAGCAGCCCTGGCTGCACCCCCTGGTATGGAAATGGAGCTGGCAGGGATCCAGGTTTTCCTCTAAATCAGAAGCAAATGCACCAAACAGCAACCTTACCCCTTGACCGAAGACGGGAAAGTGGCTGTCTGACCTCACGTTATTGGTGCTATTATCATCATTATTGGTAATATCACCATCATCATCCTGTAATTTACCAGTTTCAATGGAGAGGAGGCTTAGGCCTCCTCTGGGCTTCCATGTTAAGAGAAAATGAGTTATGGCAGCCTCCCCGCCTCTCTCCTCACCCTCACCACCCACAGGGCCTCTGCTCCTGTCTCTGTCATCAGAGACTCTTCCTAGCCCAGCACACTGTCCATCCTTGTAGGGATACTGTGTGGCAGGGCTTTGATGCTGGGGCAAGGTGGCGAGCCCCTCTGCTGTGGGGTAGCACATGTCCCTTTTCTTTAAAGCAAGAAAAAGACTTCAACCCATGTCCTCAAACCAGTGGCTCTCAAACTTGAGCAGACATCTGAATTACCTGGAAAACTTGTTAAAATACAGATTGCTGGGACCCACCTGCAGAGTTTCAGATTTAATGAGGCTAGGATGGAGCCTGAAAATGTGCATTTCCCTGATGCTGTTTTGCAAGTTCCAGATGATACTGATGCTGTTGATCTGGAAACTACATTCTGCAAACCACTGCCCTAAATCATCCTAAATTGGGTATATTTAAGGGATGAATCACTGGAACTCCCCTTCCTCCCATCTTCATAGATGCAGGTATTTACATTGTACCTGATTCAATACCCTTGAAATTGGGGTCCCCACAAGGGGTCCAAGGGCCCAGGTGCAGCATGAGGTTGGGGAGTGCTGCTAGCTCTCACACATAGAGGCCCCTTGAAGAGAAGGCTGAGGCAGGCAACACCCCCATCCCCACCCCCTGAAGATTTATTCCTTCATTTGGCATTTCAGGCCTTCCTCAAGGGGAGGATGGGGCCAGCCTGACTCACTATGTAAACCTTTAACAGGCGCACTGGGCCCCAGCCAAGCTGTCCTCCCTCAGTTAGGCCCACCCTCATTCTTCCCACCTGTTCCTTTAGCTGAGCTTTAAGCTCAACAGAAAGCCACAATGTCCCTGTGCACACTGTCCCCATACCCATTAGGGAACAGGCACCTGATGTACTTTGTATACATTAATTTTTAAAGCAAGGCTTCCCATAATTCTTTGCCATAGCTTTCCCCTCCCCTTTGCTCCAAAGAATAGCTGCAAAAACCGTGCCATGGGAGCAAGGCCATTTCTCTTTCCTCTCTGCAGGAAAAAGAGGAAAGAAGGTAGGAATTGACACTTGTTGAACTCCTATGTTATGGCAGAGGCTGTGCTAAATGCATTGCACATCATCTCCTATAATCAGGAATGTGTTCTGCCTGGTATTTACTCAAGTCCTCAGGGTAAGGCCCACACTTGTTTTGTAGTAGCAGGTTTGAAATCTCAGGGCACGTGCTATACACAGATAACAAGAAATGGGCGAAGTCTAGCCCAGTGGTTCTCAAAGTTGAGAATACATCAGAATCACCTGACAGTTTGTCAAAACATCAACTGCTGGGACCCACCCTCAGAGTTTTTGTTTCAGTAGTATTGGGCTGGGGCAGAGCCTGAGAATTTGCATTTTTAGCAAGTTCCTAGGTGAGGTTGATGCTGCTTATCTGGGGATCACACTTTGAGAACCACTGGTGTAGTTCTGTAGCTGATCAGTTAGACTTTTGCTGGCTGTTATTTTATGTTTCACTCATCAGAACTGTATTTCCGCCCCTAGACCAGATTACACTCTGAGTCCCTTTGTGGTCACCAAGGAAAAATGTGACCAGCTTGCTAATTCCAAGTTGTTTCTTTATTTATTCAAAAGATCATAATCATCATAGTAAACACTCATTTAGTGCTTACTAAGTGCCACTGTCCTAGAGCTTTGCATGTATTAACTCTTAATCCTCATCATGATCCTGAGGTATCTGTAATTATTATCCTGATTTTACAAACAAAGCAGCAGAGACAGATGTTAAGGTTACACAGCTAATCAGAGGTGGAGAAGGGTTTCAAACCAGGCAGTCTAGTTCCAGAATGCGTGTTGCTAACCAATCCTTGACTCACTGAGTGTCTGTTTTGAGTTAGGCACTATGCTGGGCTCTGAATGAGTTAGGGAGAGAGAATACAAGGGTGAGTAAGTCACAGCCTTTTATCGTATTAACAATTGGAACGCCATAGGATAGTACCAAGATAGAAATATGTACCCAGTGCTGGGGGCCTAAAGCAGGAAGCACAGATAACTTGGCCTGGGAGAGTTGGAGAAGGCATCAAAGAAAAGCATGCATTTGAGCTGGATTTGTAAGGCAAGGAGTTTTGAGCTGTAAAATAGACCAAAGGCCACAGCAGTCTGTGCAAAGGCACCATGGTGAACTTGGCACAGCACGTCCAGGGGACTATGAATGGTTCAGTGCTAGAGGAGCCCAGGGCTCAAGGAGGAAGGGTGTCAGCAAGAAAGGGAAGTGGCTGCCAAGGCAGGTTAGGCCCATATTGTCAGCGATCTTGAATCAAGGCTCAAGGGTTTGGCCTTTGGTTACCAAGAAGAAACCATTTATAGTCTTTGAGCAAGTGAGGGATGTAATCAGATGTGCAATTTTGAATGAGGACTCCAGGTGTTAGCTCTGAATTCAGCATGGGCTACATGACAGCTAACCTTCCCATGTGCCCTCAGCCACTCATGTCTCCACAGGCAAAATCATTCTTTTCTCCTAGCACTGTCTGTCTACCTGGACAACACCCCTTTATTGTCCATATTCCACTTTGGAGCTTTTTCTGGTTGATCTTTCCCATTCTTCTCAAGGCTTTTCCAACCTGCATCAACCTATCTTTGACATTGTCATTAGTTGCCTTTGGGTCCTGTTCTCCATGATCCCATGATAACCATGTGTTGTGTAGCTTCACAGTTCATGCTTAGATTGGCCAAGACTCCTTGCTTTGCAGGTAAGGGAAGACTTGGATACATGTATAATTCATGGAGTATAGAGGTGACATTTCTTCCTCCTACCTACTCCTAGGGAAGTGGATGAGTCCCAGAGTTAGTTGCAAGCCACTGGGACTCCTCTGCAATATTTAGAAATCTAATCCAGCTCTTGTCATGTTATTGGAAATGCAGATGGAAACTGGTGCTAGAAACACCATCCTTTGACTTCTGTTTCCTCACCTTCAATTCCTTCCTGTCTCACTTATTCTGCAGAGTTATTGTGACCTTAACTCAAACCTGACTTTGAAAGCATGTTGTAAACTGTAAAGCACTGAACAAATATGAAAGAGAAGGAAGGTATGTAAGGCTGGTTGCTTCCGGCAGAAATAGAATGGAGCCATCCATCAATTCACGTCAAACAAAACCCCAAGATACCACACAATGGGCAGCCAGCCCGTGTCCAACCCTATAACGGTACCAATGAGTCCCTGGGTACCTTTTAACTACCTTTTGAACTGTAAGGTCTTCTGTCTCTCGCTGTCAGATTTTCTTAGGCACTCTCTTAGGATGACTGCCTATTCCAGCCTGACCTCTGCCCCCCAGGACCTCAGGTTGTAGCTCCCAGCCCCCACTGGGACTGTGGATGGGCTTTCCAGATTTCCAGCCCATTCCCCAGGAAAGCAGTGATTCCTAGTGTGGAGACAGCTGGCCCCAGGTCTTATCTCAGGCTTCTTGACACAGGACAGGACCGAGAATGAGCAAAGTCTGGCCTTCTTCACCTTGATAGAATCTTTCAGAGGTAATTTTACGTCTTCCTCTGCCTTCAGGTCAGGAAGCCTATATCCCTTCCATCTTTGGTGCTGGAGCCTTTGTGTCCCTGCTCAGAGGACATGCTGGCCCTAAAGGATATGGTGGGGGAGAAAGGAGATACTTCCCCTGGAAGGAATGGCACTTGCTCAGTGACTGGCCATATTCCACACTGGAGGCTGCATTTCACTATCAATGCTCAGCTGAGATGAGTGTACCCGGGTGGAATATGGGCTGACACATACTTTGTTCTTCACTAACCACTCCTCAGCCTTCTTTCCCATTCTCTCTCAATTTCCAAGTGCTCTTTAGGTAAAGGGTCTCCAGGTGTTCTAGTTCACTCATCATACACCTTCTTCTCCCAAAGATTTCTGCAGGATCAGCCAGTCTGGTCAGGGCTGTTGAGTTCTGTTTTTTAAGCGGCCTGGAGCTCCCACAGAGCTGATAGTATGCAAACTTCTAACAACAGCTGGCTCCCAGCTGTCCCAGCTGCCCCAAAGACCGTACTTTGCTGGGGTTGGCCAGAGAGTTCACAGCACCAGGGAGGTATCAGATCAGCAGGGACCAAATCCAATTTCCCTTGCATTCCAAAGACATTGAGGGTGATCAGGAAACACCAGCTCATTTCCTTGGGGGATTTCTCCATATCCACTGCTGTTGTCACTTTGCAGTAGTGAACTTGAGGGTGTAAAACTGGGGAGGACATGAAGAGGAGAGGAGGCCTAAGAGCGACTGAGAAGCAGGGAGTGTATAGTGGGGAAACTGAAAGCAGAGGGACAGGGCTGGGCCTTGAGCAGGAATGCCTGATGATCCCTGTGGCCCTGGTACTAACTGGCCTCACAGGGAATGTGGGAACTCCTTGCGCTTCCCACGCCAATGCCTCGGGTGAGCAGCCTTCTTGGCCTACCTCTTCTGCCCTTTCCAGTCATCATTCCCTCACTGTCCTCTTCCTCTACCTCCACCAGCCCATCTCCTCCATATGGTCTCCACATCTGACTGATGACCATCCTGAGAGTTTGACCATACCTTCTTCACTCCTTCAGCAGCCCTTACCTCCTCCCACCCCCAGCCGCTAGTCTCCTTATGACTGTACCTTCTGTGTTCCTCCCTGCCTCCCCCAGCTGTCTCTGCAAGAATAGAACAAGCAGATAGGTTCTCCAAAGAGTTATCCCTTCCATTCCCTTCCCCCCACCCCACACACAACTGGAGGCTACAGGCCTTATCCCAAGTCCCCACTCCCTACTCTCCCATACTCAGAAGCCTCTCACTGAAAGGAGCTGATGCCAGTTCGTGGGCAGGGCCCCTCCATTTCCAAGCAAGTCTTAGACACATTGGCACAAACCCATCAGTCTCTGCCTCTGATCCAAACGCCCTTCTCAGAGGGGTCTTGGCATAAGGGAAAAGACCCAAATATCCCACTAACTTCTCCTCTTTCCAAGGAGCTATATCATCAGGCCCCTAATTCTGTCTCTGGTGTATGTGCTTCTTGTGTATGGGCATTCACATACATTCCACATCTTGGCATCCTTGTACTCAGGTGGCATTCCCAGGAGGGACAGAGGAAATGAAAGTCAAGCAGGCGACAGCAGCAGATGTTGCCGGAGTTCTCCTTCCTGGCTCAGTGCTGCCCATCCTTCTGCAGGTCAGACTGGTAATGAGAGGATTAATTTTATTTCCTCTCCATCTCAGCCTCAATATGGCTGGCTAATGCTAGTTCAGCTGGTAACATTTTCATTGGCAAATCCTCCACCCACCCACGGGACGGGCTCAGCATACACAGCCCCAGAACTAGATCTGTCGGGAACAGGAGCCTTGGCCCTAAATACTTGGCAGACATGACAACTCAGTAGCAAAGAATTGATTCTCTGTCCCTTTGCAAAAAGAAAAAGTGCTGGGCCATGTGAATCCTGCTGGGCCATGTGCAAGCTGTGTGATCTTGAGAACTTTACTTAGATTCTCTGAGGTTCAATTTTTCTCAGTTCTTAATGAACATAATAACATGGGACTCACAAGTCTTGTTGCAAGGATTAAATAAGATAACATATTCATATGTAGTAAACGCTCAGCAAATGCTAGATAAGTCTGAAATCTAAATAGGACTCATGGTGCAGTGAAATAGAACCATAGACTTTTTAAGAGACCTTCAAAGACTCACTAATCTAGCATCCTCCATGCAATGGTAGTGGTGGTAGCAATACTAGTAAATACATATAATGTTTCCTGTGCCAACTAGAGTTCCAAGTGTGTTATATATATTAAATTATAACCCTGCACCAATGGGATTTGAAATAAAGACATTTTACAAGTAGGAAAATTTGGCTCATGGAAGTTAAGCACCCTGCTGTCGTTAGTGATAAAGCCAGGAGTCCAATCTAGGGAGACTGGCTGTAGATTTTGCTCTTAACCAATACCCAGCACTGCCTCTCAGATGTGCCAGTGAGGCAAACTCTAGCCCAGAGACAGCAGTGACAGGTTCAAAGTCACCTAGCTACTCATCTTTTCCCTCCTAGGCCTGGGCTCCTTCCACAACATTGGGTGGATTAGTTCTGTTCTTTGGGAGGTGCTAAAGGGCCCTGTCTTCTGCTGCCGGGCAGCCCCAGAGTGACTCAAGTTATTCTTCTCCCCTGCTGCTCAAAAGTGTCCCCTGAACACAAAAAAGCAGCTTGGTGCAGGCTCCTGGGAGGACTCCCAGGTAAGACCCGAGCCCTCCAGGCCTCCCTCTGCCCAGATGGATGGTGGGCTCAGTACTGTCCAACGACATGGTGAGATCAGCTCCTTCTGCCTTTCAGGATCTGTTTCAAAGAGGCCTCTTTAGGACAGTTGCCACTCGAGAACTCACAATCCAAGCTCCTGGCAGTGAGATAAGTGTCAGAGCATGTGCTCAGCTCAGCCTGCCCAGAGCTGAGATCAGACTCTTGTGAGCCCCAGATGTCATCTGCAGATGTGGGCAGTGCCATGGGCATATGTAACAGGCAGAGGGAATGAAAGAGGAGGCAGCAATAAGTAGGAAGTACTTAGGAGTTGTTTTTAAAAGCAGTGTCAAAGTAGATGGCTAGAAATAGAGGAAAGAAGAGAACATTGTTTTACAAAGCAAAATCCAGGCATCTCAGCCTTTCACAATAGGATGCCACCTACCTTTCCAATTATACCATATTTCCCCTAACCGAAAATGTTAACTCTGCAAGCAACAGAGGCTCCAAGCAGTGGCTTTTCACACTACTCTGCAAACTTAATGTGCATCTTTCCCTCAGAGCCACTACTTGTGATGCTAAGATTTACTGAGCGCCTACAATGGGTCAGGTACTGTGTATTTTCTTATTTAATCCTCATGACATAATGAACCCCGTTAGGCGGCAGCTATGATCACATCATCATTTAATAGTTAGAGAGACCAAAGTTTAGAGAGTAGGTTAGGTCACCTAGGCAAATTTCTTTTTTTTTTGAGTTGGAGTCTCACTGTCACCCAGACTGGAGTGCAGTGGCCGCTCCCGGCCACCACAGCCTCGACCTGCTGGGCTCCAGTGATCCTTCCGCCTCAGCCTTCCAAGTAGCTGGAACTACAGGCACGCGCTACCATGCCCGGCTAATTTTTTTGATTTACTGTAGAGATGAGGTCTCGCCAAGTTGCCCAGGCGGGTCTCGAACCCGCAGGCTCAGGCAGTCCACTCACCTCAGCCTCCCAAAGGCACAGGATTACAGGCTGAGCCACCGAGCCTGGCTGGCAAATTTCTTAAAGTCACAGCGCCTTTACTTCCTCCTCTCTAAAATGGGGAAATATCTCATAATTTTATTTTGAGGATTAAGTGTATCTTGAGAATTAAATGATGGAGTACATATAAAACCTTTAAAATTGTATCTGGCTGTGGTAAGCATTCAATAAAAATTAGCAATTATTATCACTACCACATTAAGGTTTCCTCTGACTCAAAGTGCCCAGCCTCCCTCCAGCATGCTCAAATCTTACTAGACCTTTCTGCTCAAGCAGTAACAGTGCCCCTCCTCCCAACACACACACAACAACAACAACAACACTATTCTTTAAGATGGAAAACTTGCCTGTTCCCAAATTTGTCGAGTGCTAAAAAGCAAATTACCTACTTACCTTTAATCTGTGTCCCTGTGTTCTATCTTGCAATCAGATTGCAGCCCATCATGAGATGGTGCCACCCACAACAGCACCCCCCCAAACAACACCCCCTCCAGGAAGCCTTTCTTTCTCAGCCCCCACAGATATCTCTGAATTCCTGGCACGACCATCCATCCTCTCTATCCAGCATTTTCTCATTGGCATTATTCCTTGTTATTTTTCTTTCCCTGTCTTGTCCTCTTCATTAGATTGTGGGATTCTTGAAAGCAAGGATTGTATTTTATTTCTCTTTAAACTGTCAAGATATTTATCACTCAAAAGCTTAAAATATTTGTTGGTTAGTGGATTAACCAATAATGGTTAATTGTTCATTAAAAGCCATATATATTACAAGGTAAAAGGCAATTTTCAACAGTACTTATGCCTATTTCAAAGGTCAAAATAATTTGGGGTCATGGAAACATACTATGTAACCTACTGGGCTTTGACCACACTAGATTCATTCCACTTTCTTGTGTTTATGGAACTATCCCCTTTATGAGCATGCCCACAGCTAGCTCCTGCTGGCCGCCCTGTGCCCCCTCCTTGGCAGGCATCCAACCCCACAAGGCCTCCTGCTCCCCTGCCTCTGTGGGTGGCTGTGCCTCCCCTCCTGGCTGCGGTTCAGATCCACCCACCCTGCTTCCCCCAGCCTGTCAGTCATCAGTCTCTGGAGATGGTCCCCAAGGCCCATCCTAGTAGTCCCCAGCCTCCAGTCACAAATGACTGCTTCAAGGCAGGCTGGTCTTTGTTTAACGCTCCTTTCATTTGACTTTGGGCTAAAGAGGAAGATAAATGACACTCTGTCTCTTTAAGGTAAAAAAGAGGCATTAAAAAAAGACCTTTTTTTTTACCTTTTAAGAGAAAAAAAATCCTCCAAGTTATTAGGGGAAAGAAAATCATTTGACTTAAGCAGCCTCTGGCAGTCTGGTGATGCTGAGAACAATATACCTGTCAGCATCTATCAGGTTTGGAAAACAAAGCCATCTGCATATGGGGAAATGAAGGGGGGCTGGGGAATGAGAAGACGTGGCGAATGTCTAATGAAGGATACATGTGCACCCCACACCTAGCTGGAGAAGTTCTTGGAGATCCTGGTTTCTGTGGTCGGTAGTGACCAGAAAAGTCCAGACATTTAGGGCGGGATAATAAAGCTGGACTTCTGGAGGTTTTCTTTATACTCAATATAGATTTTAGAGTTCATCCAATCTAAACTGTGCATTTTTTAAAATAAAGAAATTCAAGACTGTAAAAGAGAAATGACTTGCCCAAAGCCATACTCAGTTTGTGCCAAAACCAGGCTAGACTCCAGGTTTCTTGGCATTCTGGGTTTGGGTCTCTGCTCTGCTGACCAACATACATTTTGTCACCTGTTGAACATGTTGTTTCTGTTCTTCTTCCTTTCCCCTCCGCTGAATCCTGCCCCTAATTTCTCTTTCATTCCCGAATCTGTCCCTGTGGGCCTGCCCTCCCAGCTCCAGTCTTCTCTCTGACTCCTTGGTGTTCCAACCCCTAATCCACTTCGCCCATCAAGGCAGGGGTCCCTCTAGAGCATGTTTTCTAGGAGAGAAACTCTGACTTATTCTCAAACAGAGCCAGGGGCACCTCAAATATACTTTAGGACATAGAACTAACCTGCCCCAGAGCTGGATTCCTGCAACATCAAGTCCCCTGTGGAAGCAGAGAAATACTCTCTGTTCTGCCCCAAATAAGGCTGATTGTCCAGACGACTGACCATGTGTGACCTGTCTGAACTCTCCCTGTGCCTTGTCTTCACTCTATTAATCTGCACTTGTTTATCAGTTTTTGAGTATGTGTCATGTCCGCGTCTGCCCCATCACTCCCACTTGCCCTTGACTCCCAAGGATCAGATGCAGAGGGTCAGGAGCCTCCCTGGGGCTCTCTCTGGGGAACACAGGGGGAGCTCAATGCAGGGAGGGGCCTGACCTGACCCCAGCCCAGCTGTTCCACATCCAATATCTTAGTCTGGGAGCATCCGCAGACCTGAGTGAGGACATCAAGACCCTCTCTAGGGAGTCCACTCTAAAGAGCACAAGCTGGGCAGATGATCAGCCCAGCCTAACAGAAAACCACTGATGGGCAGAGTATCTTTGGAAATGAATAAGGGGGTGGAGTCAAGAGTCCATGATCCCAGAGGAGCCCAGTGTTCTGACCACCATAGATTCCCACCTCTTACGCCTTCTGAGAAGTCCTGTTTCCCTGGCCTCGCGTTCTTGTTGAAATTGAGATTTGCTGGGATGCCATAACTTGGCCACAGATGGCCAATTAAAGCTGTGTTCAGCCCATTAGCCTCTCAGGAATGGTGCCTGTCATTCTTTTAAAACACATACACACACACACACACACACACACACACACACACACTTTATCTTCTTTCTGTCTTTATTTTCTCTTTTTTCAGAAAATTAGAGACTCCCAAGCTCTTAGAGCCTGCTGAAGGCAGCATAAAGAGTATTTGAGTATAATATCTGAGTTTATATCCCAGGTTAGCTGTGTGCCTTGGGCAAGGCACTTAACTCCTCTGAGCTTATTTATTCTTCTGCAAAGTGGTGGCAATTCACTCACCCTATGGGGCTATGATGAGGATTGAATATGAGAAAATATGTCATTCATTTATTCAGTAAATATTTCCTGAGTACCTATGTGTTGGTTACTATCCTAGACGTTAGGAATACATCAGTGGACAATACAGATAGGAGCCTGTTGCATTTTAGTGCCATTTTAAAATTAGAATGACTATAGTATAAACTGACAGCTGAGTGGAAAGTACTGTTACATCCCCATAGTCCATTCCTCTCCTCTGGACAGAATATCTCCACTTTCTATCCAGATGTGGCTATATTTGAAGAGCGGAAAAGAGAGGGAGAGAAACACGTACATTTAATGGGCATTTTTCATAATTTACACCTTTTAGTCTTCACTCATGGTGTAGGTATCACTGTCTTCATTTTCCATGCAAGTCAATAAATGTTCCAGAGGTTTAGATAACTTACCCAAGGCTTCACAGCCCGTAAATAGCAAAGCCAGGGTTTGAACTGTGGCCTTCTGATGCTAAAGACATGTCCTTTGAGCCCACCATCTGTGTAGCACATTCACTTTGTCACCCATCTCAGTATTAATAGTTCCAGTCCCCAAAGCCAGAGAGTAATCCTGCCATGGGTTGGGCGGGGCACGTGGGTGTGAGAAAGCACGCAGGTGCTTGTGTTTGTGTCTGCTGAATCTGTGTATGTGTGTGGGGTTTCAACGACAGGGATCTCAGTAGGGAATTGGTATTTGGGCTGCTAAATAACCACAATTTGTATTAAGCAGAAACATAGTCATTATGCACCACGTGCGGGCTGCTGCGGTTCACTCCCATTAGGAAGAGTGAGGCTGGTGGCACTCTGGCCTGTGGGGGTAAAAAGCCTCTACCAGGGGTCCTGAGTGCGCTTTGGGGTGCAGGATGTGGGGAGGGAGTTGTGGAGAAGCAACAAGAGTGGCGTGCTGGAACATCTGCACCTCAACGCTAGAAGAAGTGAGGCTCACCCCCTCCAAGGTCCTCTCATCAATAAGGCCATCCCAGTTCTCATTAACACAAGTAAATACGTATCCCAGCACTGGGCAGGGGACACATGTGTTGATATTTAATTATATAGTGTGCGCTGAGCATATTATGGCACCTCCAGGGAATGGCAGCTGCAGACAATGAGGTGCAATGGAGTACATTCAAAACTACTTAGTTAATTAATGCATTAGCGGCCCACTCTGCTGAGAAGAGGGTGTGGGAGAGAGGGCAGATTATCCCCGTGTCGTCCTCTCCCTCCCTGTGGCTCTCTTCCTTTGAGCCCTTTTCCTCTAGAAGCTCGATAAACTCCTCAACCATCAGGGCAGTCCCCATGATGAGCTCTGGTCCAAGATTTAGTGAGGTTAGAATTCAGCAATAAGAGAAGTGGAGCTTGGAAATCGTACGTGGATTTCCTTTGCCTAGTTGATGCTGATCCCCAGCGACCGAAAGATGCCAGCAGTCAGCAAACTGACATATCAACGTAGCCCCGAGCTCTTCTCTCTATTTTGGGAACTCCCTCTCTCGTTCAGTAGCCCCAGGTGCAGACTCAGGTGCTGTGCAGGGTTGCAGCAGCACACACAATTCCATTGTGCTGGAAGCCCGTGGTTTGTGGTGAGGAGGGAGGAGTGCTGTGCCAGAGCCAGGGGAAGTGTGAGGAATTGAAGCCAGAGGTTAATAACCCATCTATTTAGAAACTGAAAGGAAAGAGACCCTTCTAAGTTTCTTCCAATATATGTGCCCACCCTCCTCCAACTCGATATGCCCCTCGCCCCACTTCTGGGCACCAAGACCTCATTTTGTGTTCTTTGCAAATCTCATTGTCGTACAACTTGGTGCATTTGTTGGTTTTCCTTTCCTCCTGAACCAATGGATTTTATCTCTCATTCTTTTGAACTCACAGAGTTTTCCAAATCACTGCATGTACATTTGCCATTAAGCCTCATGGTTATTTGTTTTGCTCAAAACAAGCTGCTGGGGCAAGGACTAGATCGTAGGCAACTTTCTGTGCCTAGCACCCTCCTTTGTACGGATGGCATTCATGCAATATTTGAGGGAATGCATTCCACCTTAGGAGATCTTCAGGAACTCCTGCAGGTCGATGATCATGGCTTTTTGTCTTTTGGAAAGCCTGCTCTCAGCTTTGTGGGCAGGACCTGCTGAGAGTTCAAGCCATGCTGACCACTTGGCTGCTTTACTTCCAGCCCAGCCTAATGTCCACCCTTAAGACAGCTGCCTATACCAGAAATTTCACAGAAAGTTTCACAGCAAATCTGTGACTAGAAATAGAACTCCAGTGACCAACAGCGGTTGTTATCGAGATTTCCTTTCTCTCTCTCTTTTGAAATCTCACTATTTGTGGTTGATTTATTTCTATGCCATATGTTCAATGTGAGAAACGTAATCTGCTCTTAGCGTTTTCTTTGTAGAGGTGGGATGTTGGGGAGGAGCATCCCTTTTCGGGGTCCTCTCTCTTTGGGCCATAAAAGGTGGGGCCTGCCTCCTTATGGGAAGTAACCCTCAGTTCATCTGTATAGAAGAAATAGCCCTCAGCTGTAGCAGGAAGTTAGGCCTTAGGGCCACCTCTCTGAGCAGGAGAAAGGAGTCTAGCAAGCACTGAATTCATTTGCCAACAGGAGTTGTAGAACATTTGTTCTCTCTGATCAAAAAAATGAGCCCCAGATTTCCTGGCCTAAGTGGGAGAGGATGAAGTCTCACGCAGAAGCTTGAAGCTCCTCTCAGTCCTGGGACTCAGCAGTTCAGGTCTGAGGCAGGGATGCCACAGCTCAAGCTGCCCTCCCAGTCCTGAGGGAGTGGAGACAAAGGACCTCATGGCCAGCCTAGGGTTAGATCAGTCCTACACCGAGTAGGGGCAGCTGGGCTTGTGAGCTTTTAAGACAGATGAAGCTGAAAGAGGGCTTGTCCTGGATTGTTGCGGTATAAAAACACCTGATGGGAGAGTTAAGGGGAGCAGAAAAATGGAAAGAATAAGGGATGCACGATGCATCCTGAACAGGAAATCAGAAAATTCTTCTAGAAGTCCACATTCCTGCTTCCTAGATATGTGACCTTGGGCAAGTCTCATAAACTCTGAGTATTGTATTCCCAAACATAAAACAGGGATAATAATTCTCACCTTGCAGGCATGCTATGAGGCTACAATGAGGGATTGTATGTGAAAACACATCAGAAGCAATAAAACATTCTCTAAACATAGGACATTATTATTTCCTTCCATCTGAGACTTGGTTATTTTTCCTGGGTAAGAGAATAGGAGCTATAAAATGAGTCAGAGCTTGGGCACCACCCCCCACCCCCACCCCAACCAGAGGCTAAGAAGGAGAAAGGACCAGGTGACTACCATAGTCCCCACCTGACACACGGCTGTCCAGGCCTTAGAAAAGAGGCAACAGTAATCCCTCTGTCTCCATAGGTCTTTGCCAATCATTGTGGCAAATTCAAATTGGAGGCAGAAGAGAAGCTTAGGGTCCAGCAGCTTTGGGTCCGTTCCTGACTTCCCGCCCCAGAGGCCTCTCATCACTGTAATTCCCATGGCATGGCCCCCACCTAAGCCTCTTTGCTAACAGAGTATTTTTAACCTGCCACCTCCTTGCTCTTTGCCGATCTGCAGACAAGGGTCCCGACGAGATAAGAGAATCCATTAGTGCCGCTAGAGTCAGGCAGCGCCTGCTAAGTACATCCTTAGGAGCTCCCTCCTCCGCCCCCAGGGCGCCACTGCCGGACTGACACCCGGAGATCTGAGGGAGAGGCAGGCTGGGTTTGGAGCCTGCGAGAAGGGAACTCCAGCTTCTTCAGTCCAGCTCAGGCTCTAAAAAGGAATTTGTATTTCCCTTCTTGGACATTTTCAAGATGGTTCCTGCCTTTGCTTTTCAAGGAGCCAAATTATCCCATTTCTAAGAGTATCAGATACTCTCATCTTCCTTTTCCCTCCAAGTCACACAGGGATTTAGGAATAAAGTATCTCAGAAAATATCTGGAACTGGCCTGCAAAAGACCCCCCGCCCCGCCCCGCGCCCACCACCAAAAGGCAACTGGTGTTAACCCTTCCTATTAGAGGGAGGGGAAGGAAGACCTACCTGTATTCATTTTACTATTTGGTTAGGGCAGGGTAATGAAGAACTTCAGAGTCCTGACAAGGATTCTGGGAGAACGGGACAGAACTCTCTGTTCCTCCTTCCTATCCCTCTTCAGGTGGATGTTTGTGCTGAGGGGGAAGTCAGAGGCCAATGGGAGCTAGAGAGGGGAGAAGGAACACTAAGCCCCATGCTTCTGCCCCATCTGACTGTGGCTTCAGGGACTTGACTTGCTCATCAGCAGAATGGGCAAGGAAAGCCTCTCAACGACTGATTGCTCATTTCACCCTTCTCAGCCCATCATGCAGCTCCAGGTACAACCTGTGCTTCTAGAGACTGGAATGTCTCTGGGCTGACCTCAGGGGCCTTTTTCTTTTGGGGGAGCTAAGAAAAGGCAGAGGTGGATTGGGCTGGAAAGGGCTAGTCCGGGAAGGGAAGCCAAAGATCCCTTCCGCTGGAGCCTGCAGGGCAGAAGGTATCCCCTAACCAAATGCTCACTATTCACACACACTAGGCCCCTCCTGCTAAGGCCAATTTCCACACTAAACTGTTCATTATGGCCACCCGGCAATGCTGTACAGACGTGTCAAAACCCATAAGTATGGTGAGGGTGGACAGGTGAACATATGAATACATCCGCCGGAGCCGCAGCCTCTGGGAAATGGTGATGAGAAGCCACCATGCCGGCATCCTAGAGTGGAAGAAGGGCACCCGGCCCAGAAGCAGAAACCCAGTCATGTAGCAAGGATGTAGGGCACATTGACATACCGGGCTCTGTGTTCAGCCCTGGGGACAACGAGCCCAACAAAACCCACAATGGTTGGGAGCGTGTCATTGCACAACTGCTTATGACATTGGTGGCTGGTATGAGAGCAATCCAAAGATCCATGAACCACATGAGAACTAGAACTTCTGGGGGTAAGGGGGTCAGAAAAACCTCCTGGGGAAGTGATATTTAAGCCGAATTGTAACCACTCCGTCAACCTCTCTGTTTCATCCCTAATGTATATAATTCAGAACCCCATGCTCCTTGAGGCCACCCATCCACATTCCTCACCAGCCATTCCAGACACAGGTGAGCTCCCTTGAGTCCCCCACTGCTTCCTGGCCCTCATTTCCCACATTCAGCTAGTTGCCAAAGCCTGTCCGTTCATCTTTTCCAAGTCCCCCACCTGCCTCCTTTCCACCCCCACCCCAGCCCAGGCTCAGGCTTTTATTATCTGTTCCTGAACGTGTGCTGGCTTCTGCCCTGTCTCCTCCAAGTTAGCATCCACATTTTTAAGACCTCTTAATGGCTCCCCACAGCTTTCAGGGTCTAACTGAAGCTCTTGAGCAAAATCCTGGCATCCTTCCACCAGAAGCACTACATCCCTTCCCGATGCCACCCCTGCCACACTCATGCCCCTTTGTCTCAGCTTTACGAGTCCCCCCTCTTTCCTAAGTGCCTCTTTTCAGTCCACACTTGTGCCTTGGCTCTAGCTGTCCCCGCCACACCTGCCCAAGGAATTGCCCTTTCCATTCAAGCTTAGGCCAGATTCCCACTTCCTCAGTGAAGCCTTCCTGAATTTGTCCCCCCTGCAATTCCACATTTCTTATCATGGTTACAGCACTTAGCAGAGTCAGCCTTATGTGTTGTTTATACAGTGTATTCCTTTCCTAGAGGCAGTATGGTGAATGTCAACAGACTTTGGAGTGAGACTCTCTGGGTTCAAAACCCGGCTCTGTCCATTTATTCGGAGTAGACTTTGGACAAGTTACACTTAACCTCTCTGTGCCTTACTTTTCTCATCAGCAATACAAAGATAATAATAGGACCCACCTTATAGGGCTGTTGTGGGCATTTAATGTCTTCATGTGGGTAAGACATACAGAGCAGTGCCTGCTTGCAGTTATTTTTGTTTTATATGTTGTTATCTGCATTCTTCATCTGATTGTGAACTCCAGGAGGTCTAGAAGACTGCAGAATCCATCACTGGACTCTCCTCAAAGGATTCTGCCTCTCCCCGTAATCTCCTCACAGAAAAAAACACAGAAGGCCAAAGCTAGAGAGGACCTCAGAGCTCATCTTGAATAAATACTAATTGTACACATCCGTCAACTGAGGCCCAGATAAGCTGAAGGACTTGCCCGAATCACTCAGCTAAAAACCCCACAGTCAGGAGTATAACACCCAGGTCTAACTCACATCTTTCCTGCTCCAACACAAATGCTATTTCCGTCTCCGCTTTGAAGAAGAACAGATGGTCAGTGTCATCTCCAGCCTTCCCTTGGCATATCACTGAGTCACATTTTCAAATCACCCTCAGCCTTCTGCCCTCCCTGCTAATGGTTCTCAGCTGTCCTGAGCCCTCTGGCCTTTCCTAATGAGGCAGGTTTTTCTACCTTCCCATCAGGGTGCTGGGCTTCCATGCAGGGTGCTGTGTGTTCTTTAAATAGGAGCTGCAAGCAGGGTTTGGCCTTGGCCTCAGTAGAGACTCCAGGGTGGAGAAGGGGAGAGACCAAGTCAAGGTGCACACAGACCAGCCCCTGATCCCCCTGTTCCCCCAGCACCCACACTGTCAGGCACCTAGGCCACATTCAGACTCCTCCTTTCACTGTGGCTTTGATACAATCTGGAAAAAGCATTAAACATTACACAGAGTAGTTGACGCGTAATTAATAAAGTACAGATTTTGGCTGGAAGCCTCAACTTAAAATAGCACCATGACTGTGGGGAAAGGAAGGGCAGGGGAGGGAGGCTCAGAGACGGCATATGATGAGAACCAAGACCGTTATCTCTGAGAATAACAGGGCCACTTCTCTCTCTAAAGCATGCTGAAATTAGGAAGGCAGGAGAAAGATAGCCTTTTTTTTTTCATTAATGGGGCAAAACTGAGGCTGAGAGAGGCTAAATGTCTTGCCCAAGGACACTCCCATACATCACAGGCCTTTGCCAGGTGTCCATGCCCTCAGGTAGCTGGAGACCACCATTTGGGTATCATTGAACTACTCTCTGGTGAAGGTGCACATTCCAGGACTGTTTTTAATTTGGGAGATGTTTTAATGGTATTTTGAGACTGACTGTTCCCTGGCTGATTCTCCAGAGAGGCTGGAGGGAGCTTCACATCTTCTTTGAAGAAAAAGGAAAAAAAAAAAGCCTCTTCGCAGGCAAGCACGTTCAGAGAGCCCTTTGCTGCAGTTAACCAGCCTTCTGGTATGAGGGGAGAGGTGAGAAGGGGCTCCAGGAAGGAGAGGGAAAGGGTAGAAAAGGCTTCTGTGATTCATTCAAATGCCTGGCCCCCGGGGGCATTCTCTATTGAAGCTGGAGCCCTGCTGCTTTCTGCCAGAGATCCCAAACTGGTTTTCTGAAGCAAAATGTAAATTTCAGTCCAACTAATCAACCCTGGTAAGGCAGCATCACCTCCAGCCTGCCAGTCATTAATAAACCACCCAAGGCAGACCTGAGCGCCTAGGAGCACCAGCTTTGAGTGAAGGAGGGAAATATGGAGGGCTCTGGAAACTCCAAAAGCAAATCATCAGAAAGCAGAAACCTTGATACCAAAAGGGAAACTGAGGCACATTTCTCCAGACAGGAAATCCTGATGTGACTCTGTCATGTCATTTGCAATAATTCCTTCCTTTCTCTCCAAGGCAGAAATGAAATTAATGTTGTTTAAACCGCAGTGAGTGGGTGAGGACATGTAAAAATCTATTATATTACAAGGCCCAGTGGGTCTTCACTGAGAGTAATTAATCTGCTAGTTATGTGACATAGGAAAACAGGACTGGCCTCTGTGGCATGATCTGTGTTGCATTTGTTTCTATACCCTAAAGCATAAACACTATCCTTGGCACATAGTATGTCTTCAAAAACGTTTATGGCAAGATTCAGGAAACCGAAACCAAATCTGTACTCTAAATCTCCCAGAGCCTCAGTATATTTGTCTCTAGAATGGGGATAAAGAAAGCCTGTTTTGCCTCCAGCCTGTTGGGCAGATTAAATGAGATGCTATTGCCAGTCTGGAAGCCACATGACAGTGAGATGCTGTTAAGCTTTCAGATATCTGGCTGCCTTGTTCTATCTAGTTCTGTGTTCTTTCTTTACTCTCATGCCTGGGTCAGTACCAGCTAGACAGATCTGGCAATCAGAGGAATGCAAGGAGTTTCTGCCCTCTCCTCCCATGCTGCCTGTGCAGGCACCTTGGTCTCAAATATCCCGAACTTGAACCCAGAACTTTATACCGCTACTTCTTCCCTGGGGGGATACAGTTCAGAGCTCCAGAGCCAGAGGCCCAGCTGCCAGCCAGCTTCCCAGCTCTAACCCTTTCTACTTCTTGGGGGTTGTGTGCTAATAAAGGAGAGAAGGGGCAGAAGAGAAATGTGCTATCTATCTCTGGAAGCAGGAGGGAGGAGAGGCTGGTGGGAGAGCAGGGTTGGATTTCACTGGCATTCCATAGCAGGCCTTTGCTGTGCAGCTGAATCAGAGCTGTGGGAGCTGCTGAGACCAGAGGAGCCTCACAGTCGACTGTGGGCAAATCCGATAGCCCATCTGGAATCCATCCATGCCCTGGCTCCCTCCCCCATGCCCTGAGCTCATTTGCAGGAGCCACAGCAGGAGAGCAGAGCAAGGAGCCTCAACCACCAAGCTGGGCAGATCCCCCAGGTACCAGTCCACTGGCCCCTGCTGCCGCCTCTTTGACTCTGGAAGGTTCTCCCACGCATCAGCCCCTGGCTGTTCCTGCCCCTTCCTCTCTGAGAACCAGAGGGAACTAACCTTATGGCTCCGGGTAGTATAGAAGGAAGGAGAAGAAGAATCAGAGTCCTGCCCCATGGAGGTTATGTAGGAGGCTGAGAATGCCAACTCTGTTCCAAGTCAGCAAGAAGTCCAGGTGGGCATTAAGGTGGGGCTGGACTTTCCAGTCCCCACAGAGGAGCCGACCAGCCCTTGGCTGTAGGAGTCCTAAATCTCCCATAACCGCAACATCCTAAACGCCCAAACCCTCAAGACAGAGGTAGGAACTGGAAGACATGGGATTATGCAAAAAGCAGGGGGCAGCATTTGCCTGGAGCCTTGTGCTTTATCCTCAGCCCTGCTTCAATTTGCCTTGTGACCTTGAGGAAGTCATATGCTTTCTCAAGGACTCAGTTTCCTCTTCTACAAGAGGGTACCTGCCTGCACAGTATTATCATGGTGATCACAGAAGAAAAATTAGGTGGTGAAAACAAAAAAGTCATTACCCCCAACCTTCCCTCAGCAGAACAGATGATGACTCAGTGCCTTATGTGGAGAAATGGCAGCCTTGGCTGAGAGAGTCTGACACCCAGCTCTGAGGAGTCCTCCCCAAAGCCTATAGTAGAAGAATTTCCCCATTTTCCTGGCATCTGTCCCATGCCCTGGGTTGATAGAAGTCATGGCAGTCTTGTTGTCACCCATCGTATTTTGTTAACCTTTAACCATCAGCCAGCCAGCATGTGGGGGTGGACAGCTATGGGGCTCTCCCTCCCTCGCCCACAAAGAGAAGCACATTCCCCTACATGAGCAGACGGGAATATACCCTCTTGGGAATACCCTTGCCATTATGCTGGAGATAGAGCCCATCTTAGGGCTCTACCACAAGGAAGATCCTGAAAACCAAGAAAAGTGACCCATTTATTGGAGAATCCGACAGGGTTAGAGGCAGCTCAGACCACCTGGAGGGGGCTAGGCCCTTTTGCCCACCACAGATCCCTTTTAACAACAAACTTTGAGAACAGCCTGTTTTCCCAGTGCAGCTTCCTGCATAGTGTTTGCCTAATCTGTCTGTCCAAAATCCCTCTCCAAACAGGAGGTTTCCTGCCCAGCACTGGCAATCAGAGAGCTAATTATCTGGGATTAGAGATGGAATGGGGGGGGGGGGTCCCTTTTAATTACAGGAAAAAATTAGACCAACTGATGTCGACAAGACCACTGGGATTAGAGTTAAAGTCCAGGTTTGGGCACAGGTCAGTTTGAAAGGTGGGAGAGCCCCTGTGCTCTGGGGCTGGTGCCTTCTGTCCTCAACTGCTTCTGGAGTCTGGGGCAGATAAGGGAGAAGGAGGGCACAGAAGAGCTTCTCTCTTGGGGATCTAGGAGAGCTTCTGTGTGTGTGTGTGTGTGTGTGTGTGTGTGTGTGTATGTGTATGTGTTGTGTGTGTGTGTGTGTGTGAGAGAGAGAGTAGACATAGAGACTTTGGGATTGACAGGAGAGAGACAAGAAAGGGAGAGAGAAAGAGAGAGGCAAGTGGGAGTTAAGAGGAGATTACAAGTGGAAACAGACAGATGGTCGCATGTTCAGAGACCACCATTTACCTCCCCACAGCCCTGTGGGCTAGCATTTCTAGTACTGTCCCTTTCAAGGAGGAAAGAACAGAAAGGCAGTAGAGGCATGTATCTAGGCCCCCCTGCTACCTCCTTTAGCCTTCCTTCCTTCCAACATCCCACCATCTTTCCTCTAGTGTCCAGCACACTGACCTAGTTTTGCAGCATACAGTTCCCGGGAAAAAATGCTTTTGTCCTGGCTGGGGTGGAGAGCTTGGACTCCACTGCACTCCTAGTGATCTTGAGTCTCCTCTGTAGCCTGAAGATGGGGCTTTCTGCCAAACATTTCTTGACTTTTCTCCTATGCGAAGAATCTCTTGGCTCAGAAAAGCATTCATTCATTAATTTATTCATTCATTCTTCCATTTTACAAATGGTTACAGAGCCTTATTATGGGCCAGACCCATAGCCAGTCTGTGGATTTTTATTAGTGCAGTGGAGTACAAATCAACCACCGGCACTAAGCTTTGTGTGGTATCTCCCTATCTCTTCCCTCTCTTCCAGCCCCTCACTTATACTTAGACCATCTCAAGAGTAGTTCAGTCACTCACAGAGAAACACCCACTGCCAACTCCTACCCACAGAGGCAAAGGTTACAAGCACCCAGTACAAAAACCTGAGAATACATTAAGTCAATGTGCAACAGGGTGCCAATTCATATGTTACAAAGAGAAGACATCAGCATAATTATTTGCATGCATTCTTATCTTTTTTCCAAAAGGGAATTAAGGTGACTTGTCATAAAAGATTTGGCAAACATATGTACTGGTGGCTGGCTTAGAATTAGAAAATCCATGCCACAAAAGGAATGAAAATAAGTATGCTATCAAGAAGGTCAACGTAGGCACCAGGACTCAGCATCATATTTGGCCCAAATGTCCCAGCAGCGAAATCATGAAGGGAAATCAAGTGAACTAGAAATCTTTATGCTTTGATAGAAGGCAGTGTCTCTATTTTTTCAGGAGAGATGATTCCCAGATGATTCCCATTCTATAAGTGATTTATCATGTGAGACCTTGTACAGAAACCAGGACAAGAGTTTGACATCCAAATCAGAGCCTTCTTTTACATGCAATTTCTTATATTGACTCCTGAGAAAGTGCCAAGGCTGTGACTTCCATGCAACAGTCAGAATTTGACGAGTTACTCTCATGGAGTAACAAACAATAAAAAACAAGTACATGAGGCTGTTAAGGAAAGGGAAGCTGACTGATTAAGCTTTTGTGGTTCGAGTTTGAGCTTTCACTTGATTCAAGTATAGAATACAATTTTTAAGCACCCCATCGTGCTTGGCACTCTGCTAAAAAGTTGAATAAAATGAACCATATAGCTTTGACTTCTACATCTGGGAATTTTATAATTTATGTTGGTACTTAGATGGGGCTCAGACAGCAGAATAAGAGCATTAAAATGACAGACAGTAAGATATTAACATTATACACAAGACAAAGGTGAGTGTATTTTAGGGAGGCAAATGGATTAATAAAAGATTTCATAATCAAACTGACTCTGGTTCAAACCCTGTTTTACTACTGGCTGGCTGTGTGACCTAAGGCAGTTACCTCACCTCTCTGAGCCTATTTCTTCATCAGTAAAGTGGGTTTGGGGGATTAAAGTAGAGAGTTTGTGCAAGGTGCCTGGTGCTATGTCCAACACATAGTATGTGCTCCATGGGTGTTATACTCCTGTTCTAGGACTATTAAATAAGGGCAGGCTCCTATTGTGGAGAGAGGAGCCATGAGCAAGGCAAGGGAGAGCTGGAGTTCTCATCTTCTCCAGGGAGGCTTGGGACCCATTGCCTCTTCTGACAAATGCCCTCAAAGCCCCTCACTTCCTGGTGGTCTGGACTAAAGCTGATCCCAGAGGTATTCCAGTAGAGATCATCTCAAGAACCCCAGAATTCTCTTTCCTTTTGGTCTGTTTCTATCACAACTTGACTGGGAAGTCAATGCCTCTCCTTTCTCTCAACCTGTTTTCCCCTCTTTCAAAATGCCCAGAACTAGAGTTCTGCTACCCTGAAAAGCCATTCCTTAGGCCCACCCTTCCTTACCCAGCCTCATCGGCTACCCATGCCTCAACCACGGAAGTCCCTTCACTGCTCATCAGGGGCAGGCTCAGGTGTCAGGTAGAATGAAGGACACTAACTGTCACCTCTCCTGGAGGTATCCCTTGACCAGATGGGTTGTCAGCCAGCCCCAGGCAGCCTCCAGGCTACAGCCAAAGGGGGTGAAGGCAAGAAGCCTTGTGATGCTCCCCTGCCCACCCCACCACACCTCCCTGACAGATGGGACCCAGCATCCCATAAGTCACAGAGCTGGGCAGGGAGGAAGGGGCAGACCCAGCACAGCCAGGTGTTGGGCCAGGGTCCAGGCAGGCACCAGTCAGTCCTCCAGACACACCCCCTTGGCTTCCTCCAGCACCCCCCCCCACCCCGCTTCTTTGCAGCTTCTCTGGTACTTTCCAACTCACTGCCAAATTGTCAAAAGCTATGAGAGGCAAAGTGCTGTTCAGTTAATGATTCCAGTCCCTGGAGAGGTGGAGCACTCTTTTAAGAGAAAAAAAAATCTTGAGGGGTGTGGGAGGGGCAGAATGGGGGATGCTTTAGTACTTTACACAAAAGCCAAACTATAGCTCCTTCCAGCTCTTTTAAAGGAGCAGATTAGACGTGGGTAGGTTTGCCCCAAGCTGCCTTCTCTCTGTGGGTGAAAGGCTGGAGCCGCCCCCTTTCTTTTCTCTTTTTCACAAAGTAAAAAGGGTCTGAGTCGGAATGCTGCCATCCTTTTTGCCCAGTGGCCTCAGCCTTCTGTGTACCCAGCACAGGTCCTGCGGAGACCCTAGCCAAGTCGCTCCTCCTTGCTCAGAAACAGGCTGCCTTCAAAGGCAGACTGGAAGCCCCCACCATGCAAAGGGCTCCAAGCAACTGCTGCTTCTCCTCCTCCTCCTCCTCTTCCTTCTCTTCGCCCCCCGTGCCGCCACCCCCCCCCCATCTGCTCACTTGGAAAGGACAGGTTGTGGAGGGAGACCAAGTCCCCCCATGGCCCTCTAAAGAATTCCCTCTCTGTCCAATTTTCCTCCTCAGTCTGGTTCCACCCAAGCCTATGGATCAGAGATAAAGCAATCAAAAATTCCTCCCCTTCATGCAACCCTTTCCAGTTTCCCAAGCGCTTTCACATTTCTTATCTCATTTGTTCCTTCTGCAGTCTTGTTATGCCAGCATATTGTTTTACCAGTTTTGTAGATGAGGAAAGTGAGAATGAACTCCCTTGGCTGAGTGCCCCTGTGTGGCCTCCACCCCAGAGAGTTAAGACGTCAGCCTTGAATGGACAGTCAACAGCTATCGGAAGGGAAGGTAGAATTTCAGGACTTGGAAGATCTGAAAAGAAACAAAACACCTATGAAGAGGCTTCCCCAGGCGAGACCTGTGCAATTTTCCATTTCTCTTTTCTCTCAGCGGGATCTGGCCTCGGTTAGGGGAGTCGGTTTAAGGTTATTTTGTGTTGTGGCATCCCTAGGATAGCTCGCTTTGGTCTTAGTTGCTGGCCATCCACTCACATCCTCTGCAGCCACTCATTGGGTGTGGTGATATGACTGCCCAGACCCAGGAGCTCATAGCACCCCAGGTAGTGGAAACCTCTCAGGGTTCCGGAAGATTTGGAGAGGCCTGAAGGGAAGAGTAGGGTCTGTACTTTGCTGACTGTGGAGCCCATGGGATATTCCGCTAATGCTTGGAGAAAAGGCAGGACAGAGTCAGTTCCTTGCAAGGCTAAGACCTGCTTCCCTCCCTCCCCCTCTCCAGTGAGATCCAGCACCTGCTGTACTATACCCGGCACCAACAGTCTGCATGCTGGCACTCTGCCCAGCAGCTGTGGGGCATCAGTGCAAAAAGGGGGTGGGCATTGAGGACAAGCAGGTGTCCAGCCAGAGAGAACAAGGTGACCGGGGAGGGTCTTGGAGCGGTGATGGTGGGGAGCAGAGAGAGGTCCATGCTAGATCAAGCAGATCCAGACAGTCCTGACTTGCCACCCCACCCCCACCGTACCTTGATGAGAATGATCTGGCCCCAGAAGAATAGCAATGAATTAATTAGGGGGTCTGTTGTCATGAAGCAGCTCATTATTAAAACCCCTCTCCTGGGAGGGGAGATGGGGAAAGGTGTGAAGGCAACAGCTATTCAAACAGAATCTTTTAAAAGAGCTAGACTCTTCCTCCCACCCCACTCTCATTCTGCCCTTGGGCTCTGCCAGGCAGTCAGACAGACCAGAGCACACAGGGCACCCCAGGGCTGGCTGCTGGGGATGGCAGGAGACAGGGGCTTTCTAGCCTCACTTCCCTTCTCTCCCTTCTCTTCCTTAGACTACGACTCTGACCCGCCATCTTTGTAATCTCATCCCTGGCTCTCCCCCTGTCTTTGGGCCAGCAGGACACTCCTGGTAGCCCGGAGTTCCTTTCATAGCAGCACTTTGAGCGTTTATACTACTTTCCTCTTAAGAGCTTTTGCCAGTCTGCCGGGAAGCCAGAAAGATCATTTCAACAGAAACAAATATGCATAACGTGTTTATATGCCAGGCTCCAGAAGATTTGGGGCCAGTAGAACAAGAGTCTCTCTTTTCCTGCCCATTTTTTCTCCTAGTGATTGGAAAACAGAGGCCTAGAAAAATGCTATGTGACCTTGGGGAAGTTACTTCCCCCCAGCTATGTCTCAGTTTCCTCATCTTTACCGTGAGGATAACAGTAGTGCCTACCTCTCTGATTTGTTGCAAGGATCAAATGAGAAAATGTGTATAAAGCCCTTAGCATGATTCTAGCAATAATAGGGGTTACATAAATGCGAGCTGTGAGCAAAATTTCATTCCTGCCCAGTCTCAGCAGCAGGAATCTGTTCAATCAGCATGTGTTACCGAGAGCCTACTACGTGCATGGCAGTACTGAGGCTATACAAAGCTTAGTCTCTTCTCTAGGAACTTAACAATCTTAGGAAAGATAAGTGCATATATTCACAAGTGACTGTGCCAAGAGATATGCTAGATGCTATGGAAATTCAAAGAAGGAATCAGTGCAGGCTTCAGGGAGGAGGTGGCATTTGGGTTAGGCCTTGCAGGATGCTTAAAATCTGGGAGGTAGAATAAATCATTATGCAAAGGCATGAAGGCCAAAAAGCTGAGTATGCAATTGGAAAATGATGAGAAGGCCATCTTAGCTAGACCCTTGGACAAAAATTGAGGCGTGTGAACTCTTCTAAATTATCAAAGGGGACAATTAAAGGGGTTGTGTGCATGTGCATGAATTCAGGCAATGATTTACTTTCTTTCAATATTCCAGAAGTAGTGTGTGTTCATCATAAAAAAAATTAGGAGACTGAGATAAGCAAAATAAAAAAATTACAAACACCTGAAATTTAAGGATTTTGCATACAGAAAAGGCAGGATCAAACAAGTGTTTTAAGAAGATTAATCTGGCAGTGTTTGGTAGAATAGATTAGAGCAAAAATATGCTGGAGGCAGGGAGATTTCTCAGGTTATTGCAGTAGCACAGATAAGAGGCAATAAAGACTCAGCCCCAGCCTGCGAGCAATGGGAAGTAATGCAGTGGCATGGATGTGGGCTCTGTTACCGTGCCTTTTCTGCACTGTGGTGTACACGTACCACATGGGTTTTTTTAAAATGACTTCTTCTTTTAAAATCTCTAGGCACAAGCCCAATGACAGATAGCAGTGCCCAGAGCTCTAGACCTTCCTTCCCATCCCCACAGCTGCAAATGGCATCCTCAGTGTTCAAGAAGGCTAAGATTACTGTTCCAGATTATAAAATGCAGGGCAATCTTAGGCCATAGAAAATAATTAGTTAATTAAAGAGAGTAATAGCTCTCTTAAACACCCCAGCCTTTGCTTTTTTTTTTCCCCAGGTTGCAGGTGGCCTTCTTTGTCACACTGGAGAAGACAGCTATATGGTCTGTTTTGTTCCCCAGGACTTATCTCCAGAGGCACCCCACACTTCTGAGATGTCATTTTTAGTCCCAATACAGGCAGTGATCTCCTGTTTGACTTAGGGAAAACGAAGACTCTGAGGGAGATAGAATGAAAGAGGAAGCGTATAGGCTTTGGAATCAGACACACCCAGCTTTGAATTTCACTCTGCTACGTCCTAGTTGTATGATCCTGCAGTGGACACTTAGCATGTCTTTTTCTGTAAAATGGGGAAGCCTACGTCATAGAGTTTTTAAGATTATTCATGTTTGTATCACCAACCTTTTACACACTGCTTGGCATAGAATAGAGTCTCAATAAACACAGTTAACTAAATTAATAAGGAGAGATAAGCTATTTGAAAGCACCATGTATACCCAGTCCCAGGAAGTGCTACTTTCCTTTTCCTACCCCCACTTGGAGAGTGAGTTGTGGCATTTCCAAGTTAGTTAACCTGGCTGTCAGTATGCCTAATTCTATCCATTCTAACCAAACCCTATTCCTAAGCTTGGTGAGAAAGTCTGCACTGTGCTCCCTATAGACTCTAAAGGGTGACTTTAAGAGGTTCGATTCTATCCTGAAACAACCAGGGCATCCCCAGGAAAGGAGCCCATGTGTAGTCCTTGAATGGAGATTTTGAGCACTCCCTATAACTAGAACTTTGAGTAAACAAAGATTCAGATTTGGCAGAAGTTTCTCATTATTCTTTATTAATTCCTCCTACCACCCCTCTAGCCACCACCCCCCCAACTCTGTACACTCCTTGTGAATTATTGCTTTGCCTCTGCGTGATTTGATTTCATCTGAGGCTGCTTAATGCTTCAGCTGTCTCCGCTGTGTTTATCTTATTGTTTCCCAGAACAATCAAGTGCTTCCTCTGCCCCTGGTGGCTTCTTCTTGTTCCCGGAGCCTCCTGACCTGCCTAAGCCTAGAGCTGGAGCAGTGTTTAAAGGTGGGGCTGGACTAAGGCCTGACCCTATGTTCCTGAATCGCCCAATGTAATTCATCCCCATGAGCTCTTGTCTCTTCCTGGCCCTTGTAGTTCACAACCTTCCCAAATGTAGAACCAAGAGATCTATATTCATTTTGTTTCTAGGTCTTCATGTCACTCTCTCCTGAGTGGTAAAGGGAGAGGCCCCAGGGATGGTGCACTTGGTGTCTTTATGAGTATCATCTCTCATTAACCACAGGAAGGCATGCCGCAGAGCCCGCTCCTCTCAGTGCTAGGAACAGCAAGGATCAGTGATAGCTTGGCCATCCTCGTCCTCCCTTGGCTGGTGAGGAGCAGAGAAACCATGATTCAGAAAAGGAAAGCTGGCCTCTGGAGCTGTCCTCCAGTCAGTTCTCCCAATTTAAACCCAAACACTGACCTTATTCATACTAAGTGCTCAATAAGTATTTACTACATCTACTATCCTTTGTAGTTGGGTCATTAGTTCTCAGACTTTGCCAAGATGCAGAAGTCCAGATAGCAAGTGGTTCTTCTGGGGACTCTTTTCCACATTCCAGAAGAAAACCCTTCCAGGCCTGGCCTGGCCCCCTGGAATCCAGGAATCTCTAGCCCCATTCACCCCTCTGCTAGCTCCACCCACCCCTAGTTGAATATCTAGGGCAGATTCTTAACATGCACAGAAATAGAAATAATTGTACATGGAAATGTCAATCTCCAGTGTCAGAGCCCCGGTGATTGACCGACACCGGGGACCAGTGCTGGAAGCATCTGTGTGTGTATGTGTGTGTGTGTGTAAGGGTGAGAGCAGCAGGACTTCTAAAGCTCAGCACATCTTAGCAACCTCCTTTCTCTTCCTGGACAGCAGGCACCCTTGGCCCTGCTTCCCCTCTTCCTCTCCTCTCCTGGCTCAGTGCAGTCCACAAGCCAAGTTTTCCGGGCTCCTGCATCCCCCTCCAATTAGCCAAGCATTTAGGGCCAGACTCCTAGCTGTCCTCCTGGGAGCCTCGGCCTGCTGAGCTGTGACTCTGCAAGCTTAGTTAACATTCCCACAGCTCAGAGGGCGGGGCCAATGGTAGGCACCCTGGAAGCTGCTTCTGCTGCTGCTGTGTGTGTGTGTGTGTGTGTGTGTGTGTGTGTGTGTGTGTGTGTGAATGTATGTGCAGGATAGAGGGAGGAAGAGTCTCAGAGACGGAATTTACCAAAGACTTCAATCTATAAATAATTTGGGTCATGAAGCTCTACAAAAATAAACTTCAGCTTGAATCTTCTCTCTCACAGCACTAAATGCACAGCTGCCAATACACTCTCTCATTAACTCACTCCCGAGTTCAGTCTGAGCAGCACCAGGCCTTCTCCACCTTTCCCCTCTTTTAAGGTCTGGACACACACACGTCACATACCACACACACACATACACATAGCATACTCATACACAAACACACATTTCTACACACAACACACTCATACACACCATATATACACACACCACACACACAACACATTTTTATACACACAACTCATACATACCACACGCACACATATATACAACACATGCATATACACACAATATACACTCATACACAAACATTCATATACACACAACGCACCATATATACACACACACCACATTCATATACACACAACATTCATACATACCACACACAACATATATACACACACATGTACACAGCACATTCATATACACACAGCACACACTCATATACAAAACACATTCATATACCCACAACATACATTTATACACACCACACACATGTACACAACCCATTCATATACACACAACACACACACAAACACATTCACATACACACAACACACAATCATACATATCACATATACCATGCACACACACACACACCATACACATTCACATGCCACGTATGCATCCATATGCCACACAAGCCTGAGCCTTGAGGACAGAGATAGAACCCAGTGATAAAGTCCTCTTCCAAAGGCAATGAGACCTGCAGAAATTGTTGAGCCCTCAAGAATTCTATGTCAAGTTCTCATCCTCTCCAAATGCTCAGGTCTGACAGACAAAGTTTCTAAGAAATCTGGACTCAGACATAACAATAACACCTTTATATTTATATAAAGCTTGACATTTTCCAGAGAACTCACATTCCACTCATGCTTTTTGGCTTAGGCATCACCTCCTCCAGGAAGCCTCCCTCTCAGAGCCTCTGTTGGGCCAAATGAGGTGCTTCCCCACCTGGTCTCCTTGGGATCCCCACTCAAACCTCTTCTCACAAGGAGTGACCGTGCACTTGTGAAGACTGGCTGAACTATCTACTTCCCCATCCCCCAGATTCCTGAGGGGAACCTGTATTATTTATCACAGCATCCCTGACTCTTAACACAGGCTTAGCTCATGGGAGGTGCATAATAAATAAATATTGGACAGTACTGAAATTCATAGCTAATAACTCATTTCATTTTCACAATATCCTTTTGGAGCTAGAAAGGACAGGAGTTACCACCTTTACTTGGCAGCTGCAGAAACTATTGCATAAACAAGTTAAGTGACTTGCCTGAAGTCACACAACCAATTAATGAGAAAATTGGGATTAGATCCCAGCCCTGCAGACATGATTCAGGGCCTCCTTCTGTGTGGTGATGCCTCTCAAATCAATCCCATTGCTACTGAGAAGCCCAAGAAGAAGATTCCCAATTCTACTGTTCTGCCTCAGTTCTTGCAAAAATATATATACTGTTATTGTTACTACTACTAATAATAAGTAATATTAGAGTACTAAATCCCAAGTCAGAGCTTCATAATTTAGGGCTAACCAGAGAAGAAATTTATGCACAAGAAAAGGACCGTGGAGGGGGCTGCAGGTAAGTGAGTTAATTGGATATGCCAATTTGAATTGGATGTTCAAGCTAAGAGGCCGACATTAATTTCTGTACAGACATAGCTGTGATTTAGCAGAAAGATACTAATAGGGTTACTATTTCATTTGCATTTCAAGGGGTCCCCCCCTCCCACCTGGAGGACTGGGGAGTAAATCTCCCTGGATTTTATCTCGCATACTCCTTCCACAAAGCCAGCCCCAATAAACTGAATTTTAGGCCCCAAACAAGGCCCCCCAAAATTAGGTTCTGAGTTTATTGTTGTTCCCGGGCAACAGGTGATTACACCACTTTGACCTGGGGGTCTCAATGAGGGGAGAGTGGATAAGGACAAAATCTGAACTTTCAGTCTACCCATCTACCCTGTTCAGCTGCAGAGAAAAGCTATGTTTGCCCACTATTATTCAGTCTTTAGAGGACTCGGGCTCTGTGTGTGAATCCCAGGTATGCCACTCTTCACTGTGTGATCTTGGGAAAGTTGACTAATTCTCCTGTGCCTCTGATTTCTTATCTATAAAATGGGATTAATAGTAGTATTTGCCTCCAGGGTACTTCAGAGGATTAAATGAGTTAAATATTGTTACGTAATTTGACAGTACATAGCACTTTGTAAAAGCTGTATAAGTGGTAGCTATTATTAAATCTTGAGGTGAACGAGGCCCTTTGAAAATTCACCAAGCCTATCCTACTGCCTTCAGGCAGGGCCACATTTAACCACAAAGCAAAAGGAGTTATCCTGGGTTTAAAACCCTCCTGAGAAGAGAATTACAGTCTCCTTTGGTTACCCATGCTATAGTCAAGTCTTTTCATAACAGGAGTTCTTTACAGAGCTAGTCTGGATCTCCTTCTACTCCCTACCTTCTGAGCCCTGCCCAAGTGAAATGGCAGTAGTTCAGCATATCCACTGAGGCCAAGCCCTCCCAGGAGAGGAGGAACCCAACTGGAAAATCACACTCAAGGGACTAGCTCCACCTGTCTCCGTCACCTTCCTCCTCTACTCCATCACCAGGCTCCTCCACTGCCTGACTGGATCTTGGGACCCATGAAGCTTGGTCTTAAACTAGATTGATGACCTGTTTCAGTGTAATTTCTGTCACTTTGTGGGACACCATAGATTAGACTCAATTAGTTGGCTTTCAAGATCCTTCTGTTTTTTTGGGACTCCTTGACAGTCCCCTCACCAATGGCCATCCTATGTCTGGCAGAGATGAAGGATAGCTTTGAAACTCAAAATTTCCCATGTAAGATAGAGAAATATGGAGACATATGGGCTTGAACAACAATAGGAGCCTTCTCCCGAGTCACTTGGGGGTATTCTCTCCTTCAGCCATGTGCCTGCCTCCGGACCCCAAGGGCTGGAGCTGGCTCGAGGCCCAGTCCCACCACGCACTGGGTGTCTTGCATGGAAAAGCTTCAGCAAGATGAGCTCCAAAGCCCTCGCAGCTATAGCAGTTTTTAGAAGTCTGTGATTCTCCTGTGATAGGCACTGAGTAGATTGGTTCTTCAGAGAGGAACTCAGAGGCTCAGACAGGTAACTCACTAAAAGTGTGCCATCAGGCAGAAATCAAGCCCAGGTAAGAACAAAGTCGGCATGGAAACCCAGGATGCCCAAGTTCCAGACATCTACTCTACCCACATCAATGTGTTGCCCGAAGAAAGCTAAAGGGATCAAGAGAGGAGAAAGCCCTCTGCTGCCTAGTTGATCTCCTGCCTTCTGCCTGCCAGCCCCTGCCCCGCCCCAATTCTCCTCACCCCCTGGTCTCCTGGCCCCCTGGCCCCCATTCTCCGTCTTCTCTGATGCCCTGTGGGTATCTTGAAGGATCACCCAAGCCTGGGGTAGATGGCACAGATTAGGGGGTGAGTGGGGAGCCACAGACTTCTCCATCAATACCTCCCTTCTCTCCAGGAATTTAGACGGGCTGAAGTAGAGTAGCTTAGCTCAGGTTCAATACCAACAACGTTTTCTGTTTTGGTTTGGTTTTAATTCTGACATTTGAGAGTTTATATGGGTTTGACTTTGGCTTCAATTGCTTTATTAAAAGATTGAGGTTGCAGACAGGGAAAAAGCAAAGCCTTCTGATTAGGTCTCCGGTTCAGTAAAAAGTTAGGGGTTGGGATTGGTCCTAGCTGGATGCAGCGAAATGCTGATGATAAGTTGTCATTGGTTCAATTCCAGCTCTAATCTGGCCACAGGTACTGTCTGGCCCCAGGGACTACAGAGGAAGAGTCACAACTGTGGCTTCTGACTTTGTGTCCAGGCCTTGCTGGGATCCACAAAAGTGCCCAGGCTCCTCAGGGAGAGAGTTACCGTCCCAGACAGCAGAGGGTTTAACCAGCCTCCTGAGGCGGGAGATTCTGCACTAGGCCTGAGGGAGTGGGCTGGTTCTGTAGCTCCTGGGACTGAGCCAGAGCCCTCAGGAGACCTAAATCTCCCTGGAGGGAAGCAGCTGTCACAGAAAGGGTGGGAGAGGCACTCAAATATCTCCCCTTCAGAGGCAGGGCACAGTTCATACTCATGCAAGAAGCAGAGACTGAACCCCCCATTTGATGGAAACAGAAAACTGAGGCCAACCCCACCGGAAGTCATGGCAATTGCATCTTCCCTGCACTTCTTGCAATAGCCCAAGAACTTTTGTAACTAGAAGCAATGACGTTTCTACAAGGGTCTTATGGAAAATTGGGTCTGTCCATCTGAGGGAGAATGTTGCTTTGAATGTTAAAGGAAGCCATTTAATTGTGAGGCGTTTTCCCTGATACTCTTGTTCTTCCTTCTGCTTGAATCTCATCATTGGAATTGCTTCCTAATGGAGAGTGGTAGCTTCAGCCACTTAACATCACAGCTGATTCCTAGAGTCTCTCCACTCTAAGAATGAGGTAAATGGGCCTCTGACCCCTTCCGTCGAAGGACGGGCTTTAGTGATAGATGACAAGGCAAGAGCATTGACTAGCAGGAAACCCACCAGCTAGATAGAAAAAGGGCAAGAGTGGAGCTTAGGTGAAAGTCCCACAAGGGGAGTTACTAGAGGTAGGAATGGCTAAAAAAAATTGTTTATTTGGTTCCATCGAGGTTACCTACTCAACCTCAATCCCAGAGTTCCCTAAATCACCCACCAATGCAGGTAAGGAGAAGAGCACAGTGTCCCAGCTTCTAGGCCCCAACCCACTGTTTTCATCCCTGGAGTCTAAGCACAAGGGCCTCAGGTAGGAATCTGCTGTTTCTGCCATTGGACTGCCAGGACCAGAACCTTCCACCCCGCAATGAGCTCATGGTCCATTTCCCATGTACCTCCAGTTCAGCGCAGCCTGGTAGGTGCAGGCCATGCCCTGGCTCAGGCCCCACAAGTATGCAAATTATCAGAAGGTGAGAAATAGGAATGGAAGCCCTGGTCCCACTCTTCCCACTCTGCAATAAAAAAATGCTGCTAACCCTCCCCACTTGACCGGTAAGAACTGAAAATGCGTTGCTCATTCACCCTCACACATTTGTTGTGGCATCAGGCACCAAGCTTAGCACTTGAGATGAATAAATCAAGGTGTGTTACCCTCAGGAGCTCTCAGTGTGGTGGGGAGAAATGAGCAGAGGGAGGGAATGGTTAGGAGTAAGAGAGAAGGAGGCTTAATCTTAAAATCTTCTAGAGAAAAATGTCTTTTGACTTCACTTTGATTCAGCCCTAAAGAGTCCGGCATACGCCATCAGTTGGTGCACAGTTCATGTTCTTTCAACAAGCATTCTCAAACATTCCCTTTTATCCATCATCAGCTATGTTCCCAGCCCTGAGCTAGTCCTTAGAGGGTTATAAGATAAATAGAAAATATATCCCTGCCTTCAAATTGTTGACAGGACTTACGCACATCTGAAGCAATTAGAGAACAATTCCAGGAGGTAGTCAATACATGTTCACTAGTATGTATACAATGAATGAATCAATTGATTATAATCCTAGGACAAAATGTCTGGTTAAAAAAGTAAGATAGGCATCAAAGTGGGAACAATTAATTAGCCATTAGAGAGGTTGGGGAAGGCTTCATAGAGGAAGGGGATCTTGAGCCAGAGAGTATTTAGATGGGCAGAGGACAGAGAAAACAGGCTGTTGGGGTAGTGAATATTGGTCAACAGTCAGCTGCTATGCTGGAAGCAAAAATCTGAGAATAGCACATTCAAACCAAGGACTCCTTGCCACCGACTTTTTGTCTGACCTTAGGGGCCTCTTTCCTTGGATGTCAATATTCAATATGGGGCCTAGTTAGCCTAGATTAGTACTTCTCAAGCCCTTGCATCAACAGCATCAGCATCATCTGGGAATTTGTTGGAAACTGACATTCCCAGGCCTTATCACCATTAAATCAGAAATTCTGGGGGTGGGCCTCACAATGCACTTGACCAAGCCCTCCAGGTGATTCTGAGGACATACTGGTTTGAGAACTGCTGGACTGCATCACTGCTCTTCGACCCTGGCTGCTCATTAAATTCACCTGGGGAGTTTTAAACCCAAAGAAGATGCCAGGGCCCCACCCGTAGAGATTGTGATTAATGGATCTAGCCCTGACATTCATATTTTTTAAAACTCCCCAGATGATTCTAATGTGCAGCCAGGGCTGAGAAGCACTGGACTAGATGACATCCAAGTCCTTTCTGACTTATTTTCCTGGGATGGGCTTAGAAAGATGAAGCCAGAATTCTGGGCTCACTGCATCTCACAGAGTAGATTTGCAGACAGTTGAGGCATATGTTTGGGGGCATAAAGACCCTCCTGAGATCCAAAAAGCTTGAATCTCTTGATGACCACCTTTTTAAGGGTTTGTATAATTTTCCACCTTTACCTGCACCTGCCTGAGGCAAGGATGCTGTGTGCAGATTGAGTCTCTCACCCCAACCCAAGGAGTGTGCACAAGCACACACTGGCTTACACGTACAGATAACACACGGTGCTATAAATATATGTAGATGCTCACAAGAATAACCACATAAGGATATTCAAAGTCATCCCTAAGGGCACATATGCACACAAAAATAAATCCACTGTCAGTAATCCCAGACCCAGAACACTCAGACTGCTTGGGAAAGGATTCCTCTTGGTGGAAACTGGGCCATTTGAAATAAGTGGCACTTCTGTCCGTGGAGCAGTGATCGGGGAGTTAGCAATTGTCTTCTGCAAGCTACCTGCTTTAGGCGTAGGCAAGTAGTCCACAGGGGAATGCTGAGTGCAGATGCTGAGGACATCCTTGTTTCTCTCACAGATTCGGGCCGATGGTCCCCCTCATGGTGGGGTCCAGTACGAGATGGTCTCTGTGCTCAAAGACGGGAGCCCCATCCTCCGGGATATGGCCTTCTCCATTGATCAGCGCTACCTGTATGTTATGTCTGAGAGACAGGTAAGTGTTGACACGCATCCCTCCTTTCCAAACTTCAGAAATGTGCTGATAATCTGTCACCTTTGTTCAGAAGCTGTTCAGTCTAACAAGAGAGACCTCTGGGCTTGCTGCACAAGGGTCCTGAGAGAGGTAGAGTCCCTGAAGGCTTTTTCAGGGAGCCAGAGAGAAGCAACTGGGGGCCAGCCACTTCCCGGAGGCTTCTCTCTAGGCCACATCCCCTGTCTCAGCAAGTGATGAACAGCCCTGCAAGAACGGGCCAGACTGCATGGAGCAGCTTGGTGTGATTAGGAGGTAGATTTACTGCTCTCAGGTCCACAGAGTCTGCTGCTCAAGGGAGCCAAAGAGGTGTAAATAATCCAGGCCTCCAGGCTGGGCCCACTCCTGGGAGAGACAGACCCAAGATAGGGCCCCAAAGGAGATAAAAATCTTGACCTGAGTCTTAGCCCAGTGCAAGGTACATGCTGGTCAGCTCTTAGAAGCTGAAACTATGCCTGCAGAGATGGGGAACCCTGGGAAATAGACTTCTACCCTCTGCTGGGTAACAACTGAGCAAGTTCCCCACTCTCTTGGACAGATGGAGCATTATTCCCTCAGACTGCATTTCCTCTGAATCTCTGTGAGTGGAGAGAAGACCAATGCAGAGAGAACCATGGTGAAGGGAGAGAGAAGCAGGGAAGAAAGGGGATTTGTGTCCATGGAGATCCAGAAAACTAAGCAAAGACCTTAGCCAAAGCTGGTTTATTCTGTTCACCCAGTAGGTTAACAGTCATTCAGCAGCAGCAGTGGTCTTGTCATTTTTCTTAACAGGGTAAGTAAGATAAAGCCTGAAGTAGGAGAAAAAGGATTGTGAGTCTGTCTTGGCAGTTGAGGACACTGACTTAGGCTAGAGAAGGACGCTGCTGGGGCTGTAGGACCAGTGAACTTTCACAAGGTGCCTCCTGGCTCATATGTCATTCTCAGAGGATTCTGCAAGGTCCTTGGGTATCCTTGGTCAGCTTCACCTTCCCCAGGGTTCTCTTTACCTCCTTTCTTTTTGAATATAAGGAATCTGAATCAGGGGATGAGGGATGAGAGGAGAATGAAGGAAGAGGTGAGTAGGCACACAACAGCGTTAAGGGAAGCAGTGATGCAGTTCTAACTTGAAAATTACTTCTTGAGGATGAATGACATAAATCATATGCTAATTGAATGCAAATTACATCCAGATCCTCTTGAACCCACCTGCCTTTTTCACCTTCTTTTGTGTGGCCTCTGCAGTTGAGGCATAAATAGGTCCAGATGGGAACTCAGTGGAGCTGGAAGAGGCCTTGCCTAACCTAGAGTGGGTGAGATAGTCTTGAAAATAAGCACTGGTCTATCATCCAATGAAACAGTCAGTGGGCCTAAAAAGAACCACTACTGGGCACTATTGGGAACAAAGTCCTGGGGAATCACTAAAATGAATAGGACTTGGTCATTACCCTTAAGATGATTACAGTCTAACAAGAGAGTCAGACATGAACCCAGTTATCTCTATAACATCAGATTGAATCCTATAAATGCTCTGCCTTTTCTTCCTATTTCTCTTTATTTTTAAGAAAAAAAGTTAATTTTTAAATAAAAAATGGTAGATGCTTACCATACAAATTCAAGCAATCATACAGAACATAGCAGCAGGTTACCAAATCTTACTACCCAAAATATAACACCATGTCAACATTTGGTGAACACCTTTCCAGACACTTGTGCAGGAATAGATACAGGTAGAAGAATGGATAGATAGCAACCTAGAAAAGTGGATGAAAGGATGGGCAGGGATTGAATAGACCTGTGTTTTACATAATAGTTTCAAGAGACATTGTGTATAGCTGAGGACCAGGCCAATAGCTCTTGGTAAGAGTTCTTTCTTGGGTTCTCTGAGCCCGGTTACATAAAAAGGAGAAGTGACCAATGAGACCTTAATGGGGTTGAGAAGGTGCCAAGGCCCATATGTTGCTTGTATATCTTTTACTCAAATGGGAAACTTTCTAGAAATGCATTCAAAATGCAACCAAAGAAGAGGGGCTGGGTCAGGGCTGGAGGCTGATGAGTGGACTTCAGAGAATATAATGACCTCCTGGAGCCATATCTGATGCCATCTCAGAAGGCATCAGCCCTGACCACATCAAGTATCCACATAACTTTTTTAAAAATTTTTATTATAAAGATGTGGGGTACACTTCAGGGTTAGGTATACAAACATTGATCATGCAGGTACCCCTGTTGATGAGGTATATCCCTCCCTCCCCTAGCAGTTTCCCTCAACTGCCTATCCTACCCCTTCCTCCCCTGACAGTTTTCCTCACATAACTTTTTTGTAAATATCCTCTCCTTCATTCTCACCTTCTGCTTCAGGTGTCCAGTTCTTGTTACAATCTGCACCAAATAGAAGAGTTTAGCAGTAGCCAGTCAAGATGAGCAGATGTAGGAAGAATTTGGGTTTCATGCCACGGGCCTGTCTCTGGTCAAGTGAGATATTAGTAAAGGGAGCTCCCTTCACCAGGTGGGGCTGTGATCAGGAGGCAAAGTCTAAGGGGGATTTGTGGTGGAGCTATGGGACCTGTCACCTAGAGAGCCATAAATTATATGGAAATAGGTAGCCAGGTGACTTCACCAGGGCTGAGTCCAGGGATGAGGGCCAAGAACAGCTCTGAAGGCCCATCTGTCTGAAGCCGGCTGTGAGTTAAGTATTCACAGGCAGCTGAGACCTCTTCAAGGAAGCAGCTTAATGTGTGGCAGGAGAACAATCAGTGGAAATGAAGTCAGATGTCCTGGGTTCTAATCTAGCTTTTGCTATAACTAGTATGTGGCCCTCTCACAGCTTCTGTTCCTCCTTTATAGATTAGAGGAGTTGCTTCAGATAACAGGCTTGTCTCTGAAGCCCAAAGCTCTGATTCGAATCACATCACACTATTCTAATCTGAGTGGTCTCTTAGGCAAGTCTCTTAACCTCAGTGCATGTCTCACAAGGTCAATGTGAGGCTCAGCTGAGACAATAAATGGAGAATTTCTTTTTACTCTGCTTCATACGCCACATAAATGCTCATTGCCAAGATTCTGTACAGCCCCACTAGCTCTTGTGTTTGATGGTTCTATTACTCAAGACTGTAGAGACTGAGTGATGAGGAAGAGGAGGACCAGGGGCATGTGACACAACCAGTCAATCTCATCTGAGCCAGGGGGCCTGTGTTCTAGTCTCGGCCCCACCTCTGACTCCCTGGGTAACCTGGGCCCTCAACTTCTCAGGACTCAGTTTCCCTACCTTTAAAGATGGAGATCATAAATCTAACTCTAATGTCTCTTCTAGATCTTAAAGAGACTTGCCTAAGGTCCTAGGATTGATACGCTTTCAAAAATGTGTTTAGTATACCTAATCTGCCGAACACTGTAGCTCAGCCTTGCCTACCTTAAATGCACTCAGGACATTTACATTAGCCTACAGTTGGGCAAAGTCATCTAACACAAAACCTCCTTTATATTTAAGTGTTGGCTATCTTGTAACTTACAGAATACTGTACTGAAAGTGAAAAGCAGAATGGTTGTGTGAGTACAAGTATGATTTTTATTGTATGTATAGTACTGTTGCACCATCATAAAATAAAAGAAAGTTAAACCATCATAAGTCGGGAACTGTCTACATTCCTGTTTTTAAGCAATAGTTTAAGACTTTGGAGTTCTCTGAAAGTCCTAAGACCTTATAAGGTATCATGGGAATGGGGCTTCCAACCACTTCATACTATAACAAATCGCCATCTGTTTTCATCTCTACCTTCCACCGTGTCCCCACCTCTTGCCTCACTCTTCCCCCACCCCTCCCCCAAAACATGGCACCTATAATATCCTTGGAGCCATGAGAGAGTAGAACACTGTGGGAGTAGAACTAAATCCCTGGTGTCACATTCTGCCCAGAGAGGTTTTTCTCTCCCCAAGAGCTAGAACAATCCAATATTGCACTTGTGTGTCTCTCTCTCAATTAATTAATTAAATGTAATTAAGAAATAGAACTAGTAAGAAGTGTTGGGTCGTTAGTGTCACTGCCTAACAAGTCAATGTTAATGTACTGTTAATAGATCTAAGACCGGCCAGTCCCAGAGGAAAATTTGGGAACTGATTCCCCAATCTTGTTAATTGCCCAGGTGCTCCACTGGATGCCTAGCTCTTCCCTAGAAAGTTTGCCCCAGCTTGAGCAATAACAAATCAGCAGATGTTATGAACATGACTAGTTACTCCCATATCCTCAGTGCCTAATGGAAGTCAGACGGCGAGTCCAGGGAAAATCAGGCTGCGAGCCAAGTTAAAAAGCAAGCAACAGGATGAAAAGAAACTTGATAGCCCCAGTTTCCACCCAACTTGTCAGGCTGGTCACTCCCAGAAAGGGAATATCACTCTGTACTCAGGGTGGATGGGAAAAGAGTCTAGGGATGGAAGCAATTATTCTATTTTATACTTTAATTAGTTTGAATTAGCAGAGGGAATAGAGGCATAAAATGATCCAGCGAAGGGTGAAATGGAAAAAGGGAGTCACAGTGGAGAATGGCTCCATGCAGGCTGAAGAAGGCCTTGGGAACAGCAGAAAGGCTGGTAAAGGGTGTGTGTTTGGAGGGGGTGGTGGGCATGGGATTCTGCTTTCTGTTTCGAGGCCTGAGGAGGCAAAATAGCATAGTTGTTAAGAGTTGGCTCAAGGAGTCAGGGCGATCTCCATGCCATAGCCACTTACTAGGTCTATAGCTTTGAGAAAGTTGTTCAACTCCTCTAAACCTCAGTTTCTTCACCTGTATAATGGGCCTAATAATGGAAACTGTTGTGGGGGTTGAGAGAATATACATAAATTACCTAGTATCATGTCTGACACTTAGTCAATGCTTTCAATAAGTGGTAGTGGGCATTATCATTTTTAGTAGTAGTAGTAGTAGTAGAACTTCCCTGGGACCCCAGGAAGGGCTAGAAACTTTTCTACTATAAATTATCGGTGAGACAGAGTTCCAGTTTCAGGCGATGGCCTCCAACCTGCCATTCCTGCTGCTCCCTCTCAAGGGACACCTCAGAATCCTCTGGCCTGGCCAAATGACAGCCCTGGGCTGAGTCGTTCATAATCTGCTATTTATTTTAAAAATCCAGGAATGTGCCCAGCAGACTAAACAGTCCTGCTCCACTCAGTACACATGGAGGCAGCCCTAGGCCCATGTGTGAGGCCCAAGAGGCCAGTATAGCAGGCATCTGTGAAAAGAAGGGAGGGGGTCCCTGAGCCCTGGTCATTCCCCAAGACTTCTGAGCCCTATCTGGCTGCATGTGTAGACACCTGGCCAAAAATGGACTACCCATGGGCTTTTCATTCCTGGCCTCTCTCTGGCTAAGTGACCACATCTCAAGCTCATTGCAAAACACTAGGTTGCCATTCTCCAGGCTGTGGAGATGCAGATCCCAGTTCTGAATGCCCTATATGTGCCAGTAGCTGCCACACTGTTCTGGTTATTTATTGCTATGTAACAAGCCACCCCCAAATTTAGCGATATTAAAAAACATTTTATTGTGCTCACAGACTGTGTGAGAAATTCAGATAAGGTTCACTGAAGATGCCTCATCTCCATTCTACAATGTCTGCAGGCTCTGCTAGATGGCACAAATGACTGGGGTGACTAGAACAACTGGGGGCTAGAATCCTCTAGAAGCTTCTCCTCCCATGTATCTGACACCTGGGGACTAGAAGCTGGGATCAGCTTGGACTTTTGACCAGAGTGCCTTTGACAAGGCCTCTTTGTGTGTATTGGGCTTCCTCACAGCATGGTGGCCCCCAAAACAGTCAGACTTCTTGAGCATTGCAACTCAGGGCTCCAAGAATGAGCACTCCCCACATATAAGATAGAAATCGCATTGTCTTTTGATGACTTGGCTTTGGCAGTCACACAGTCAGTCATTTCTTCCCTCTCCTACCTACCACCTTTACGATTCTGATGCATGTTCATGAGCACATTTTAAGAAACATAGTTTTCTATCTGCCAGAGTCTCAAGACCACAGAGCATCAGAGCCAGTAAGGATTTCAGAGGTCACCCAAATGAGAAAGACAAGGTCCAGAGGGCATCCTGTTTAACTGCCCTCATCAGCATCGTGTGACGCCCAGTGCCCAGCTCCAGTGTCATCAAACTGGATTGATTTCCTCAAACATCTAGGGGCCTACCAGTAGCTTTAAAGCTTGCTGTTGTCTTGCTGAAGGTTGTGTAAGTCCTAAGTAAGGTCTGCATCAAATGTCTGTGAGCCCTGACTGTGCTTCTGGGAGCCTTTGTGGAAGTCCCTCAGGAACAGAATCACCCTGTCTGGATATTCCCCCCACCCCACAAGGGCATGCTGCTTTCCAATGGCTCTCTGGGCAGACTTCCTGTGTTTATATTGTCCCAGCCACTCAGAAGCAGGTCTCCTCAGTGACCCATCTTCTGTATGCCAGGCAATGGGACCCAGGATTACAGGATTACAGGAAACTGACTTTTTAACTACTCCTGTCATAAGTAATTTAAGACAGTTGGGACAAGGAGAAACTGGAGTTATCAGAAACAAAAATTATGTTGAAGGATTGTAATCCTTCCCTAAAGGTTTTAAATGCAGAAGAGACTCCCCACCCAGCCACTCCTAGCAATTCCCTGCATTGGTTGAAGACCTTGTGCCAGGTCTGGGGAGGAAGGACAGGCCAGACCCCTAGCATGCCATCCAGCCAGGGCCAGCAGCTTCCCCAGAGAAATAGAGAAATAATCCTGGTTTCTTCGGTCTAGAGGCAATCTATCAACTACTAACCTGAATCTAGAGCCAAAAATAAGAACCCTTTTCAAAGGGGCTATTATGACGTTTGGGGTAGTAAGTCTTCTACCTGTAGCCAAAGCTACTGAACTGCCAATCCCCTCAGGCACCTAAAGACCTTGGGGAAAGGAAAGAAAAAATGTAGGGAGCCACACTTCCAGATGTCCCCTGCTCATTTATTTTGACATCTCAGACTATTATTTTGATTGTGCACATTTGTTTAGTCCAGGCGATAAGGCTTCCCAGGGCGCAGGCAGAGCATGCCAAGGTGTATTTTTACAAGGCGGCGAGGTCTCAGTAACAGGAGACCTCCCTTCTGCCAGGGCTGGAAGGCCTTGGCTGAGCCTGGGGGAGGAGGGAAAGTGAGGGGGCAGGGATGAGAGTTGAGCCTGAGGGACTTTGGGGCGAATTACAGAGTTTGTGGATTAGGAAAGTGAGGATAAGCGAATTGCTGCTACACTTTTGTTTTAAAATGTGTCACTTTCAATCCAAGCCTTTGATGCCCATGTGTTTCTTGTTAAGGACCCGAGACCTCAGTGTGGCCAGGAGCTGAGCACTTACATCAGTGCCTTTCCCAAAGGAGGAGTGGAATCTTGCCTCCTGGGGGCGCGGGTGGGTGCCAGGAACAGTAACCACCCCAAGCCTGGGCTTTGATTTTCCCTCTTTCTTTCCCCCATTTCAAATGGCAAAGAACAAAGAGGATGACAGGGAACTGATTCCCTGGTTATTAATATTCTCATCGGAGCTTTTTTTTATAAATATTTTCACATGAGGGAAAGGAAATGCAAACCCACTCTATTAATCAGACGCTTGGCTTGTTGTATTTAAGAGAGAAAACTCCAGCCTCTTATTTTAAAATCCTTTGGTTTGGAAAGGAATGATGGAATACAATGCCCATGCTGGGAGAAGTGATGCCAAAAACCTCATTTCTCTAAATGGGCAGGGGGGCTGGAGACTCTTCCTCTAATCCTTGGCAAGGGATTTGATTTTTCTGTCTAGGTAGGCTGACATTCTGACTGTCCAGAATAATGTTCCTGTGACTGGGAGATGGGAAATCATAGCATCTCAATACCAGAAGGAAACCTACCTTCCCCATTTCTTTTAAATGTGGGAAAACTAATTTCCAGAGAGTGCCTAGGTCATCACAAGGTCATCATCTGAGTTACCAGAAGAACCAGGGTAAATCCTGATTAACCTGATCCAGAATTCTTCTCCCAACTTGACTAGTTTCACTTACTTAGCACAGACAAGAGTGAACACTGGTTGTATTTTAAAACTTTTAATTTAAAAAAATTATAAACAAACTAGGCCCTAGAGAGTTCCTGACGATGTTCCCAAGGGTCAGATTAAAATAGGGGGAATTTGCATATTATTTGCATATACAGACTCATTCATTTGACAGACCATTAAGTGTCTACCATGTATAATGCATAGAGCTGTCCACTTACAAGTAATTTGCATATGCAAATGTAGATAGGGCTGTCTTTCTAAGTAAGAGTCCAGCAAAGATCTCCTTATAAATAGGACTGCCCAGAAGTCAGGTACCTTCTTGATTTCTTTGTACTCTTTTCAATGCAACAGCAGCACCTATTAAGTATACTTCTGTGTAGAAGTAAATAAAATAGAATCCCTGCCCTCAGGGTGATCACATTCTGGAGGGGAGGAGTGATATATAGATAAATAACAAAACAAGAGTATGTATCTATATGTCAGAGCAGTGCTATCGAAGAGATGTATAACGTGCTCAAAGATTGAAGTAATTCAAACTCATAGCAGCAGCAAGAGACCTGTCCTTATTCCCGCCATACTTTTGGTCACTCAGACAGAGGGATCACCTTCTACCTGATAAAAGAATCCATAGCTGGTCGAGCCTCAGAGATTATCTAGTAAAGAACAGCCCTTTATTTTACAGAGGAGGAGGCAAGAGGTCGGAGGGGGCAGTGACTCCAGAGATGGGAGAGTGGGATATGCTGAATGTGAAAGAGCAGACAAGGACTGACTAGGAGTAGTTTCATGACAGCCATGAAGAGCATGGGCTCTAGAGTCTCCCTGTCAGCCTGGGTTCAAGTCCTGGCACCACCACTTACTACTGGTGTGACATTGGGCAAGTTGCTTCACCTTTCTGTGCTTCAATTACCTCATCTTTTAAATGAGCATAATTATGGCATCTGTTTAAGGACTAAATTAAATAAATTAATACATTAAAAGCACTCTTAAAAGAACTTGGAACATATTACCTGCCTAATAAATGGTGGTAGCCATAATTATACTTTTACGGTTGTGTCCCTACCCATCATCAAAATCAGGCCAAGCCCTGCAGTTCATGCTCTGCAAACAGCCACACCCCAAAAAGAAACCTCAACCGCCCTGCCTGGCCTTCGGCTCTACCCTATTTAAGATGTGTTGAAATCTAATGAATATGTATGTTGTGATTTTCTTATTTTAGTTTACAAACATGATCTCAGCTAATACAACAGTCCTATGAGATGAGTTATTATTGTCCTTGCCTTTTTTACAGATAGCAAAACTGAAATTCAAACTGACTTAGTCATTTACCCAGGACTACATAGCTGTCCAGCAGCGGGGCTAGGGCTCCACCCCACACTTCTAAGCCAAATCCACACCTCCTCCGCTTCCTGAGATAGTGCCCCTGGCTGCTGTGTAGCACCTCCCCTCCTGCTTTCCCCTCAACCCGGCTCCAAATTAGAGGAAGGACTCAGAGGCGGCTTTCTGGGCTTCAGGAGGCCCAGCACATGCTGCTCCGTAAATCCTCACTTGACACCTTCAAGGAGACTAGAGTAGTGCAGTGTTTTGGTGAGACCTCATCTCTACAATAAATCAAAAAATTAGCCGGGCGTGGTAGCACGCGCCTGTAGTTCCAGCTACTCGGAAGGCTGAGGCGGAAGGATCGCCGGAGCCCAGCAGGTCGAGGCTGCTGTGGCCGGGAGCAGCCACTGCACTCCAGTCTGGGCGACGGAGTGAGACTCCAACTCAAAAAAAAAAAAAAAAAACCAATAAAGGAAAGCAAGCACCACCCCAGGCCTTACACGGATAGAGGAAATGCCTCTAGTGGTCAGAAAGGAGGGAGAAAAGACACCAAGTCTGAGGAAGTTACTGCTGAGTTTCACAAGCATAATCTCTACTCCTCAAAACCTATAAGAACAGGTATTATCACCCCCAACTGGCCAGTGAGGAAGTCCACGTGCAGCAAGGTTGAGAGACCTGAGTGAGATGTTCCAGGAACAGAGCTAGGACTGAGGTGCAGGTTTCTGTAGTTGCAAAGCTTCTGTGCTGCTCACCCTCCCCCACCACCAAGGGAACCCATGCAGGGACCCCCAGCAGGTGATGGCCTCTGACTCCCCTGCACATTCTCCTACCCCTATCCACAGCTCTGCCCATCTAGCAAAGGAAAAACCTTTGCACAGAGGGCAGGTGCCGAACACATGTGAGGCCTTGTGTTCAGTCTCTCTGGTACTGTTTCCAGTGTGAACCATGCACACCAGCATCAATCACTGGCCCTCATGAGGGCTTCTTGGGTTCAAGAAAGCCTCCTGCGCCTGCCATCTTGAGTCTTATCCATCCAGACACCAGGAACCTCATAGTGACACCCCGGAACTCTGCAGCCTGCTTTTTCGCTCCTTCCCGGAGCTCTCCCTTGTGCTCCCTGTATTGAGCTTCGTAATTGAATGTGTTTTATTTAGACCATAACATTTAGTGCCACTTTGGATTTCCAATTAGGCTTCAATCAGACGCCGAGAGTCTGATTCGTTTTGTTGTTTTGATCAACACAAAAGATGGCAACATCAGAGGAGCCGTCGTGAAAAGTTATTTCCATCCACTGATGACTAGAACAGTTTCTGTGGTGTGAAGATACAGGTTCAGAGGTGTCAAGAGAAGCATCAGGCAAGAGGGAAGGGGGGGAAGTCAGCAAACCCTTGGAAATATACACAATTTGAAGTCCTGAGGTGTGTGGAGGGGACTTGACAAGACTCCTCCCCATGTGGGCCAGGGCCCTAGTGCCCATGGGGAAGGGGAAAGGAGTTGGTCTCCATTCCACCAGATGCCTCACACAAGTGGCTTAGGCTTCGACAGACCCTCTCAGGCCTTTCATCCAGGGTGGTCCTGTGAACACAGGGTTCCCATGAAGTAGGAAGCTGACCACTGGTCCATTTCTTTAGGGAAGGCCTCTGAGCTTCCCTAAAGAGCCAGGAATGACCAGCTGTGCTGGTTTACAGAAATATGCAGGGCTTTTCCTCACTGCCTGTGACTTCCGGCCAGCCGCTCGCACATGCTGCCTGTCAGGCAAGGTTTCTCTCTGGGGCTGGTCCTGGGGGTGATATTTAGAATCCAACTTTGAACTGCCAGAGAGTCCCTGAGGGGAGTGGGGTAGAAGGAAGGCAGAGGGGTGATGGGAAAGTGACCGGGGGATTGTAAAGTAAGAGTTCACCTTTGCTAATCATCAAAGAGTCTCTGAGTGCATCTGAGTCAAGGCCAGCTGAAGTCTCATTTTCCCTGTTGATGAAATGTATGTGAACGTCCATATGGCCATGACGTTTGGTGCATTCTTTCAAGCCATACACATTATAGAGGCGGACCTGAGTCCAGGTATGTGTGTGTGCTTGTGAAAACAGGAGTGTGGAATGAGTAATATGACAGCAGATTCTTCAGAGCCCTGTGTTCCAGGGGAGTGGAAGGGTATCTACACTAACAAGGCTCTTTCGTGCAACACCACTGCATGTACCCACCGGAGGAAGTGTGCATTCAAGTGCTGTCTTCTGGCTTGTGCTGTTTTCAGAGCCTAGACTGGCTGTGTTTTTCCACCTGGCCCTTGGATCTTTCTGTAGTGGGTCAGCTCAGGAACTCAGCATCTCAGGCACAATCTCCACTTTATAGTTTTCATGCTGTGCAGTTAAATTCCCTGAGCCTCTTTGCCTCAGGTAACCTTTTCTCAGCTGGCCTTGTTCCCTTCACCCCCAGTTATTAGCAGTCCCCACCTTGCAAACAGGTTGGGGTATGAAATTCCCACCAGGTGGAAAGAAGGCTGGCTGTTTCATCAGCTGTTGGTGGCTTGGCAAACAGTCTGGGTTCAGCCTGGTTCTCAAGTAATATTTAATGTAGAGAAGGAGGTGGGCAGAGATACGAGTTAGGTGGAAGGAAGATGGGAAAGGGTAAAATGGACAGAGATGAAGACAATGTCTTAGCCACTCAGCCACTGAGTAGCTCATCAAACAACCTTTGGGGACCTGTGCTCACAGCATAGAGCTTGTCCTTACACAATCACGAATACATGAGGAAAACAAGCAAGCAGTGAATTACAATCCAGTATACAGAGTGCTGAGGACACATGAAAGGCCTCCACCCAACACAGCCTGTGAGCCCAGGAAGGCTTCCTGGAGGAGGTAATGCTCTAGGTGAATCATGAAAGGAGATGGGCTCACCTAGTAGAATAAAAAAGCAAAGGAGAATTGACCAAGTAAAGGAGAGCTTGGAGGCATGAGAATGTTAAGCATATTCAGGGAAAATTCAAAAACTTGATGCTATTAGAGCTGAAGGCAAGGCTTAGGAAGCATCCATCTTCACAGAATTTCCATAGCACACAGGTGAGCAGCCTTCAGGTGGGCTCCACCCACCCATCCTTTCCATGAGAAAATGAGTTTCTTCCCAAAGAGAAGAGACTTCAGGCTCCTCCAGGCCCTGCTGTTACAACAAAAAACTTGGGAGGAAGCGATCATGCACCCTCCTCCTGGGGCTCTCTGGCAGCAAGGCCAGCAGTAGGCCCTCTGGATGGCCTGTGATCTAGGTAGCATCTTCAAGAAAAAGGATTTCAGCATTGGCAGAGTCCATTGATGGAGCCCACTGTGACCACACCAGTCCACTCTCCTCAGGACAGCCATTTCTCTGACTGTACAGTGAGAAAGACCTCTACCCAACCTGCGTTCATGGGAAGAGGGCAAGGGAGACAGTGTGCCCAGTTCATCTCTTCATTCCATCATTTCTTTTTTTTTAAATGATGGGCAGGAGTGGAGAACACTTTATTTTAAGGCATATTCTAAAGATATCACCCCAACCTCCAAAAAAAAAAAATCTCTCTAAAAAATAAAAGTGATTTCGTCTCCTAGGTTCCATCTGATCATCTAAGTAAAGACTTTTTTTGGTCCCTCTATTCTCCCAAGTCATTTCTTGTTCCCACAACCCACTGTACCTGGAGAGCTGGTCAGTGAGACCAGCGGAAACAAGGAGCTCTCTTTGGTATCAAGTTGGCATTAAGGTTCCCAGTGGTCAGGTGAGCTGCCTCAGGTTTTCAGGACCCAATAGTTCCTGTCTTGTTCGTGGGGGTACTTTCAGAAAAGCCAGAGGCAGATAAAGCTGGTGACGATTCCTGAAAGTTGGATACCATGAGGTAAGAATCACTGAGTCGGAATCCATAGGGGGACCAGGAGGCAGAAGTAAGTAGGGTGGCAATGGTTAGTGAGAAGGAGAGACACTGGGTTGATTTCATCTGAATGACCTTGACCAAGTCAGCCAGTGCTGAGAGGTACATGCTGATGATGAACACACTGCAGAAGAAGCCCAGCTGCTAAAGCTGGGCCTCAGAATCAGGTACCAGGAGCCAAAAGTAGCCATAACTGAGGAGAAGGACCTCTAACAGGCCTGCAATCCTTAGGAGCACAACATGCTTCCAAAGGCAGTAGTCCAATTACATCAAGATATACAGGGCCTGAAGCACAGCACCCACCATCTTGATGACAATGAGGATCCCGTCTACCTTCAAGGCGCATAACTCAGCCAGATCAAGTTGTTGACTTCCGTGGTGACAAAGGGCAGGAACTGGTTGTTGTTCATGCTCTAGGTGGTCCACATGTACTTGAGGTCCAAGAGGCCCGTGGAGAACATGCCAAGTGTGAAGACCATGCACACTCCAGAAAGGAGCGAGTTGAGTGTTTTGCCTGCCTCCATCACACCCGGAGTCGGATCCCATGCCCAGTGCCAGGCAACAGCCCACCAGGGCTGGGACCTGAGACCCATTCCATCATTTCTACATTTATTGGTGGCAGAGACCTCACCCATCTGGGCTGCTTCTATCTCCCTGAGAGATATGGCAGTGCTTGGTACTTGCCAGGTGCTCAATAAACACTTATTGAAAGTTAAGAAGAAAGAAAACAGGAAAAGAAAGCACATATGAAAAGGAGGCATTCTAGCATAGTGGGAAAAGCTCGTCTTTGGAGGCAGTTAGAACTGGATTCAAATCTGCTACTCTGATAGGGTCTGGCTTATCCTCTCTAAGCCTCAGTTTTTGCTTCTGTAAAATGGGGATAGGATTGCTGAGAAAATGGCTAAATTTTGTAAAATGCCTAGGATAGAACAGGAGTCAAACCCACAGACATGGCTCCAGCTGAGCCCTGAGTGCTCTCCCTGGTTCCGCCATGAGTTCCCTCTTTACTACCACAGAGCCCCCCACAACTACCATGTTGCTCATTTTTCATCCTTAAGTCATCTGCCACTTGCATCTATTTCTAGCTTCCGTCTGATGAGACAAGAATAAGGAAGGGAAACAGATAACTGTGGAGGCTCATTTGCCAGTTGTCAGCTCCTGCCGGCAGCAGGGCTCTCTGTCTGCTGCTCCCTGGGTACCTGGAAAAATCATTGTGACCTTTTATTTACTGGTTGATCTAGTCAGCTCTTAGCTCCCAGTCTCTCTGCCCACCCCCAGTCTGCCACCCAGCATTCATCCCCACCCCTCCATCAGCCGTTTCTGCTCTCTGCCTCCCATGCCACGCTGCAGGATGGGCAAGCCGTGCTGGGCCCTCAGAGACTCCCTGTCTTCATGTTCAGATTCCTAAAAACCTGTGGGCTCAGAGAGTAGGAGCAAACAGAGTTACTGATCTTGCCTACTCACTGCTTCCACCAAGGAGAGTTTCTGCTGCTGATCATCTCCTGCAGGCCTCCTCTTCCTGTCCGTTTCACAGAGAAGCTAAATTGAGGTTAAGGCTAGCAAGTGACCTGCCCTGGAGTTACTCAGTGAGTCAGCAGCATTGCTCAGAAGATGATCTGTTTCTCTTAGCACCTTGTTCCAGCTTTTGCTTTTTCAACTTGACCAGGTATCTCCTCCTTTTCATCCATTTCTCCCAAACTCTTCCACTCCCTGCATCAGTTCCTACCCTGGCTGGCCTGCCATGACCAGCAGCTATTTCTGCTTTTCTTTCCCCTTCTTCGTGGGCCCAGCCATGTGCTCATCTTGCAGCCTCTCAGAGCCAGTTGAGCTGAAGTGTGCAGCCCAAAGAGGGTGGTAGCAGTTGGAAATGGGTACAATCATAGTGGTGACAAGGAGACAGAAGAGGCTGGCAAGTGTCTGCTGATAAGAAGAACATGCCACAGAGGTTTCAGGGAGACCAGGAACCAGGCAGACACAAGCTACCTGTTTCTTGATTGGTTGCAGGAAATAATGGTGTATACATCATGGGTGTGTGTGTGTGTGTGTGTGTGTGTGTGTGTGTGTGTGTCTATGCATATATATATCATATCCCAGTCAGCTTCTGGAAAAAACTACCCAAGATGGAGTGTGGTTTTCTCACTCACTTCATCTCCTTCAGGCCATCTTCTCTGGACTTCCCAAAGTCTTCGTGGCCCATGTCAGAACTGGCAAGCCTTACACCTCCCTTGAATTCAGGGAGAGGAATTGTCCAAGTCTCTTGTGCAAGTCAGCTCCCTGCTTTCCAAGCTCTCGTCCTGGCCCTCACTGTCAGCATCAATTTTCTGCAGGGAGTGATTTAACCTTCATTTATTCATTAATTCCTTTTTCCCTTTAACTTCATTAGGTAAGATTTATAAAGGTGCTGAATTGGAAAGGTCACCTGTCCCTGGGCCCAGGACACAGCGTGCCTGCCTCTCTTCTGGTGCACTTCCTTCCAGGAGTGCTCCAGAGGCCCAGAGGTGAGGGGAGAAGCAGAGGAGAGAGTAAGAGCAGAGTCTTGGGCTCCCAGAAAGGCAGGGCAGGCAAGTGGATGCCACAGGCTCTAAACACGCTTCTGTGTTGCCTGCCCATTTTTGGGAGGCAGGATGGTATGGCAGGGAGGGCAGGCTCTGTGGCAGGCACATCTGAATCCTGGCTCTGCCCTTCCCAAGTGTTGACCTTCCCCAAGTTATCTCATTGAGCCTCAGTTTCCTCTCAGGTAAACTGTCAATGCTAGAATCTACTCTATCAGGTTGTTGCAAGGATTAAATGAGATGATGTTTGCAGCACACTGAGGACAGTGCCTGGCACATAGCAAACATTCAATATATTAGCTTCTTAAAAAGACCTTAACTTTTCCTGGACAGCCCCCCCTGGCAGCATTGGGCAGTCATTAGATTACCAACTACTAGAGGCTGTTGCTCAGGAGTCTGATTCTCCCAAGAAAATGAAGCTCACGTATTCCATAATTGATCCTATTTTCAGAACCAGTGGGAAAGCCTAAAGTCATGGAAAAGCCAGAAAGAACCAAACCATCACATGAGGTCAAGGTTGCTCCCCAAGGTCTAACAGGTTTCTGCATAAAGTCAGGCCAGGCTGGCCTCCTGCTCTCTGCCATCACCATCTCAGGCCCACTCGGCAATTGTTCGTGGTTATGGGCCTTCTCCCAAGTCCCTGAGGCATGCTGGCCTCAGCCACCAACTGTCTCTCTTCTTACCAGCCTCTCTAGAAGGAGGGAAGATCTAGATAGATATAGACTACAGGGCTGTACTGGGGTTTCGAACTTGTACAAAGACAAGAGTATCTCCTTCCTGCACTTGCATGTTGACCTGCCTCTTTGTGCCCCAACAGAACTCGAGACCACCCCCATCACAATGCATTCAGTACTCTGAACTTCTCTAACTTTTATGGTAAAACTACATGTCTGATAAATATCTATTTGGTGTCTTAGGCACTAAACTACCAAGGGACCAGATGCAGGTCAGAAGTAGCCAGTTCCCTCCCAGTGCCATTTGTACAGCCAGAATTCAATCAGTGTTTGAAGAAAACAATTTTAACAGAAAAGCAGTGAGGAAAGTGGGCAGGCAAACCTGTTCCATGTGCCAAGCTGAGAATATTGGGTTTGACTATGATCACAGAGGATTACAAGAATTAATTTTATTTTATCTAATATTCTGCAAGTTGAGGCTTCTGGAATTCAACATGCAAATTTATGCTCCTAGTGCAAATTGGAGCATGCCCAGCTTAATGGAGAAAGTTCTAGTCACCTCACTTTTTTCCTATTTCCCTCACCTGGAATCACCTATTTGTTTGCCAAGGAGTAAATTCTGATAGAGGAAGGAATCTGAGGGCAGGGTAAATCTAGCCAGTGCCTCCTCTAGGCTAGGTGGAATGAGGAGACACTGAGCAGTGGATGGCAGCTCTTCAAGAAACATGGGGACTTCAGGGCAGTAGCCATGGAGGCCAAAACTGCTTCTCTGGTCCCACGGGAGACTCCACTGGTATGCAGATCACTTCGAATGTATTATGTTAGTCCCTACTGTCTGTCCTCAGGCTCCCAGATCTAATGAGATTCTTTGGGCATTGTTAATAAACAATGCCTGACCTTTTTCGAGTGGCAACATTGTATTATTTCATGAAATAGTGCCCTATGCAAAAGGCCAGTTGGTATCATTGTTACATTTTGAAGGGAATTTGGGTCTAAGAAGGAATTTGGTTCTGAAACTCTCACAGTATCCATTAAGATAAATGGAGATTCTAGTCACAGAAGAGCCCAAATAGAAAGTGGCAAGTATTTATACCTGAACTTCATGGTTGCACCTCGTTCTCAGAGCTTCTCCCTCGTTCTCTACCTGTGTCTGCTACTGCTTCCACATGCCTGGCCTCTGAGGACACTGCACCTTGTGGCACCATCACGGACTAGCTGTGGACAATTTTCTCTTTCTAGAACCCAAGCTAAATCAATATTGGAATTTATAGGGAAGAAAGAAGGCCTCACATGTATAGGAAATATATTTTCTCAACCCTCTTTATTTGGGTTGGTCTAAAGCATAAGTGTTAGTCATGGTATCTCTGGTTCTATTTTACACGAAGTTCAGTTGCTTTACCTGTGGCCCTAGACTAACATCTAGTGGTCATAGGGTAATGTTGGTAAACAGTGAAGAGAGGGAAGTAGACACACACAGTTTAGGCTTTAAATAGTTTCTCTCTCTGGGGCCAACTGGATGGAATAGATACTTGGTTATTCCTGTAACTCTCACAGTAACTGCGCTAACGGACACATTACACTTCTGTTGTAGAGCAAAGGTGATTGATGTTTCCTGCATCCAATGAATTGCCTTGTCCTTTTTGATTGAAATCATAAGCCCCTCCTACTTCAGGAACTGCCTTGGGCCCAGGGGTGCTGCTTTCTGCTTTCCTGCCTGCACCCTAAAGCTACAGTCTTAACATATAAAATTACTTTAAACATACACGATGACAGATAACCATTAGAGGGGAGTCATTCTTTTACATTGTAAGAATTGGGTTGGGAATTGTCACTTTTAACTGTAAGAGAGAGACATATGGACAGACTACCAAGAGACTCTTATTTGTCTCTTAACATCAAATCTAAATCATAAACCATAGACAAGAGACTCTTATGCTTGCAGTCTATTTCGTTTTTCTTTTCTTGTGAGAGGCATGTAGGGGGTACAAAAGCCCACACTCGAAAACACCATGTCACTGTGCTTTGGTTTCCCTATGGTAAAAATGAAGCATCCAACTGCCTAAACACTACTAAGTCTGCAAATTCATGACTAACCTGGATTAGTGAAATTTCTTGAGGTGAACAAGTAGACGGTTTCCATTATGACACTTGCTTCTGCGTGGGGGGATATTAAGCTTTCTTCCTTTACCTTCTTGGCTTTGAATTAAGAGATTTAGGAAGTTACTAATATATGCTAGACTGTGGATGAACCTTGAAAACATTATGCTAAGTGAAAGAGACCAGTCACAAAGGACCACATATTGTGTGGTTCCATAGCAATAAAATGTCCAAAATGGGCAAATCTCTCTAGAGACAGAAAGTCTATTGGTGTTGCCTGGATCTGGAACAGGTGAGAGCGAATGGGAGTGACTACTGATGGGTATGGGTTTTCTTTTGGGGGATGAAGAAAGTATTCTAAAATTGATTGTGGCCATGGTTGTATAATTCCTAAATATATACCCACTATTGAATTGTATACTCCAAGTGGGTGAATTTTATGATATGTGGGTTATATCTCATTAAAGCTCCTATTTTTAAAAATTCTGGGAAGGCATGCCCGAATTGCCTGGCTACTCCAGAACCTTTTCTTGCCACAGCTACTACCACCAAAAGAGAGAGTGGGCACTGTAGCATGGATGACACGTGTGTACATCTGAGACATCAGCCATCCTTATTTTCTCCTTCTTCTTCTGCCTTGTTCTCCACTCTTTCCTATTTCTTCTATCTCTCTTCTCCTTTTTTTTTTTTCCTTATTTCTCTACTGACCCCACCATCCACTGAGTGCATCCAATGGGCTTTCGTTGACCCCAGGGAACTGAAAGGCATGTGGGGGAGGGAACAAGTAGGAATAATAGTGAGAAATAGCAGTAAGTACAATAATAAAGTGTTAATATTATTATAAATTATTATTATAGCTGCCCGGAACTTAATTTAATCCTCACACATCCCTATTAGGGAGATAATCATCCACATTTTATAGAGGAAGAAACCTTTATAGATGAAGTTAAAGAAAGAAATAGACTCATATGCACAAGAAAACCAAGCTAGTCGGGGCCAAAAACAGAATTCAAACCTGGATCTGTCTGGCCTTGGAGCCTATTCTCTGGAACATGATAGGACCTTAAATACAAGTCTGGGCTTGGTTATTTATTGATGAATTATAACAGAAGTAATTTGATGGGGTTCCAAACTGCAGTATCTAGGATCTCATCTGTTGGTCTGATATTTATGGCCATTTGTGAGTGATATCTGTGTGGCTCTTTCATTCATTATGGTTTTCATTAGACTCTAATCCTGTTTAGAAGTCTGTTTGTCATTTTTAACTCTTCTGTTTAATCTTGGGCAGCCCTCATCTTTCTTCACTACAAGCCAGAGGGAGACAGCTCCTGATGGCCCTTTTCTTCTCACAATTGCATGCAGGCGGAGTAGAGGGGGTGAGGAGTGTAGTGGGCATGTCTGCCTGTGACTGTGTGTGACATGAATATGTGTGTGGAATATCAAGGTGAGCTGTGATGTGAGCTTGTGTGTAGTATGTGTACTGGTGTGTACTGCGAGTGCACTGTATGGATGTGTTTGTATACGTGAGTGTGTTTGTCTAAGTGTATGGGTTTATGGAGTGATGGGGTACATGTGTGTGTGTGTCAGGGGGCTGCCGTGCATGTATTCTTTTCTCAGGAGCACATGAATTCTTGAGTTAGGCCTAACCATCTGTTTCCCAAGCACAGAGGCCATTCCCCCCCTCACATCCCACCTTCCCCGGTATACAAATTCCCCTGGGGTGAGAGGGTAGGAGGGAAAGAGAAAAGGACACGAATCTGTCAGACTCGGTCCCCCAAGATAGTCTGACAGTTGGGGAGGATTCCTCAGACTGGTGTCCCTTATGTGGACCTTGCTTAGGTTTCTCAGGGATGAAGATCTTCCTCCCAGTGGTGGTAGTCGATAGAGAAATTCTTCCATTGGGCTCTTCTTCCTTGAGGGAGGCCAAGAGTTGTTCCACCTTTTTTGATTATTGTTTTAAATGTCTAATCCTAAGGAATTAGTAAGAAAAGAAATCTAAAAGGGGATATCACATCTCATATTGTGTCCTCCACAGTCCCCAGAGCTCACCCTGAAACTCATTCTGTCTGCTTTGATTTATGGTGTTGTCATGCTCAGGACAGTTTTCACTCTGCCTCTTCTCAATCCCTCCTCCTCCATGGAGCCTTCCCTGCTCCTGAACCCACAACTGATTCCCATCTCTCTGCACCCTCCAATCCTCACTCACAGAAATTGGAGTGCCCTACAATATTTATCACTTTAAAATATGCTCTGGACCAGGTAGGCCAGACTTTGGGAGACCCATCAACCGTATTTCAACTCCTTACTTCCCTTGAGACTTTGGACACTGGGGCAGTCCGATTTGATGGTTCTGGTTGTGCACTGGGCAAAGGCATCTGGCTGAGGGGCAAGAGGGAGCTGAAATGAAGTCCTCGATCATCTTGCCAAGCCATGCACCCAAAGGAGGCACCTTTACAAATTGCACGAAAGTACTATATTGGCAAGTGGTAGCTCTGAAAGGGTGTCTCAGAGAGTTCAACCTTCTCGTCTTGAGGCCTCCAGTGGCAGCTAGAGGAATGTCTCACGAAGAGCGCAAAAAGCGCTGCCTGCCCTTCCCCAGGCCTCAGCAGATAAGGTCTGGCTGCTCAGTCCTCCTTCAGAAGGCTTCACCCCTCTCTGATTAATCCCACCCCACTCCGATCACCACTTAACTCCACATGCCCTTGTCTGGCTCCGGCTTAATTTTCACATCTCAGCATCTGCCTTTTAAGTGTCCTGAATCTTTCTTCCACATCTTTGTTATGTCCTTCCAGCTAGTTAGCAAGCCCTAGGAGGGCAGAGGGCATGTTTCCATTTCCTTTGCTTTTGGCCACCCCTGCGACATCTACCACATCTAACAGAGTATTCTGCTCTCAGTGGGGGTTAAGTCAGTATTGTTGACACACTGAGTCACCAGCTGAAAGTGTGGAGACACCCAAGTCCTGTGCTCAGAGCCAGGTGCTGGGCCAGTGATGCCTCTCCCCCTACACCAGATCAGCCAGGTGTCCCAGGGGACACAAACACATCCACTCGCCTCCCTCCAGCTCCAGATCATCAAAATTTAGATGGCAAAATGTCCCTAAGGATTTGAAAGTTCTAGAGAAACCCAGCCAACCTCATAGTCTCTCTCTGTGGTGACACCAAGTGCTGGACAGGAAAATTAACATGCGGCCCCCGCTTTTCACTAGATTAACCTCTCGCTATCCCTTAGTGAAGGATCAATTCAATTACTGATGTGCAGTGGCTTAGCAGGGACTGGAGCTGCACCCCCTACCCTGGGGATGTTTTATTTAGATGGGGTGAAGGGGATAGGCCAATTTGAGTGCAGAGCACCCAGGGAAATGGCCTTCAGCTGGGTCTGTGATATGGTGACTTGGTTGTTCACCTGCAGAACATTGCACATGGCATGTTTGGCCAGTGGCCGAGGGAAGGTATCTCCTGGCCCTTTGTCCTGAAGACCTCCAGCCCCAAGCTTCTGGCCATCCTCCTCCACTTCCACCTTTCAGCCTCGGTGCCCTGTGCCTACTTAACACACACTCCTGCTCCAAAAAAAAAAGGAGACAGGCTGTCCCCAAATAGCAGTATTGATGCTCCATCCCCACATGCCTTGGAATGATAATGCATCACCCGTGGTGCGTATCCAGACGGAGCCAGATTACGCTCAGGTGGTTAAAGTCCACGTCTAATTAGAGTTCCAGGGAATCAAGCCATTGTATTATTAATGATTCTCCGGCAATGTTCTGATTAAAACAGTAATTTTAATAAGCACGGCTCGATGCTAAGTGTTCACTGAGCACCTAATTACATCAGTTATAACTCTGAAATTATTTAAAATTCCACTTTTTTTTCCACCAGACCCCGCATGCACCAAATAAAATAGAGAGTCAGACAACTTGGTGATTATTTGCTCTAGTTAATTTCCTAAGCACCTGTTAAAAGGTGGGGGATTATTTGTCTGTCTTCTATCTCTTCCAACTTCCTCCCATCTCTGTAACCCCTAGAGGCTTCATGACATTGATTACATTTGAGGCAGCCATTGAAGGAGTTCAGGAATAGGCAGCAGGAAAGGGGAGGCTGCAAGGCTCTTATCCCCACTGATTGCTCAGGCAGGACCAGACCCTGGGATGGGGGAGGTGAGAGCACCCAGAAAGGAGCAACCATGTCTTTTTCATCAGACTGGCTTTAGATAGCACTTTTGTTTTTAATTTCAAGATGCAAGGTAGGAAGAGGGGGAAGGATGAAAAATCACCTATTGAGTACAATGTGCACTAATGGGGGTGACGAGTACACTTAAAGTCACCTTTAACAACTGCATTTGCATCTCTTGGAAGACAGAGGCAAAAATGATGTCAAGAGGCTTCCCTGCATGGAAATTCTCACATTCTTCTGACCCATGAACCACTTTACTTGCAAAAGAGACTGTGACCTAATCATTCCCCAGAGGGACACCAGGATTTCGGGAAGAATGGTCCATTGAACCATCTGAGAGTCGAAGCTTGGAGTTTTCTTTTTCAAAAAAATCATTTTATAAGTTATCAATCTGTACCCAAAAGTAACAGCAATAATTCTTCCAGATTTGTACAACAGTCTTGATACTGAATAGTGCCGTGTGATAGCTCTCACTTCTTGTGACCTGCATAACAACACATGAGTTAGGAGCAGCAGTCATGAACACTGTTGCACCCAGCTCATGAGCTGGGAGATGCCATCACGAAGCAGCTGTCTGTTGTCTCTCAATATCCCTTCAGAGTGTTTATTGTGGGCAGAGTGTTGCCTATATCTCAGGCAGGCTGCATAGCTTCTCCACACACTCATTCTTGGATGATAAAAGTCCTCTGGTCACTTAAGTCTCAAACACAGTCTCAGTTTCAGAATTATCATGTCCAGTTCCAGACTCGACTTGGCTGAAGCTCAGATTTTTTTCCTTCCCTTTTCTGGAGCCACCTGCTGCACATTCTCCAATTGTTTCTCTCTCTCTCTCTCTCTCTCTCTCTCTCTCTCTCTCTCTCTCTCTCTCTCTCCCTCTCCCTCCCCTTCCTCCCACTGGAGCTGCTGTGTAGAAAGGGAGGGGTCAAAGAGGTTCTTTCTCACTTGAACTGGAATTTGTCTTCCGAGAGCCTCCTGTCCTCAGACCTGGCTGATGTTCCTGACTTTTCCTGGGCCTATGCACCCCCCCCCCGACCTCCCATCAAGTGGGTGGTGCCTCCTCTGGACTGACCATTCTCCCCCAGCTCTGATTTTCTAGAAGCTTCCTCCATATCAATGTTCACAGTGTGATCCCAACACCTTCTCTAGGAGGTCTTCTTGGACAGGTTATAAAGTGCTCCAAGCCAGCCCTCCCTCCTAAGGTATCCACATCTGCCGCAAGGGAAACACAGCCAGGTATGAGTGGTGGGACCAATGACTTCCCAATTTCCTCCATATTCCCATCCACTTTCAGGGGGTCCTGCTAAAGGGTGACTAGGTTATAGCATTCCAATGGCTTTCTCCAAAAGCCTCATGAAATCTTTTTTTTTTTCATTCCTTCAACCTTTTTATCTCATTGATCTGGGTCAGGGGACCCAGGACCAGGAGTGGAAGAATCATGGACCTGGATCTTGAGAACATCCTCAGAAAAATTGTATGACAGCCTGCCACCTTACTTTAGAATGCAGCATCATTGTATCATCAGCATCAAGGTGCCTTGGTGGATGTTCTAATTTTAACATCCAATAATATTTACAAATGTGAAAACAGGCTCAGAGAAGTTCAGGAACTTGCACCATATAGTTGCATGTGTGGTGAGACTGAGTCAAGTTCTTCTGACCTTACCATAATGTCTTTTCCATGGCACCATGAGCCTCGGCTGTGTTATAAATATTAAGTCTATTTACAAAAGTCCTCGAGTTACCAAATGGATTCCAGCAGAATACCAAGAGGTCTCAGCCACACCTAGAGAACCTTAGCATAGTGCATTTGCTTAAGGAGCTTAAAATAAAACCTAGATCTTTGGGCAAGTATGATTAGCTTCTCAGCAGGTATTTATAAACCTATTTCATATAAGAAACTGAAGTGTAGGTATATACAGGAATATCTCATAAGAAGAAATAAAAAGCAGAGCCCTTTGAGTAATCTGGAAAGATACTTACCTAGTAAGAGTACAAACAGTGCATTAGAGTCATGCCAACTGGTCAGGCAATCAGATTTTAAATTCAGAGATAGAGGTGACATAGGTTGGTCAAGGAAGCCTTCCTGGAAGAGGGAAAACCCAGGGTTTTGCACATGAGGAGGAAAGGGGAGGACATTCAGATTAGCAGAAATGTGTGAGCAAAGCCATGGAGGCAAAACTGCACAGAGCACAAGAGGAGGCCAGCCTTACAGTACAGGGATTCACACTGACCAAAGGGGTTAGGAGTGGAAGTATCAGCCCAGGAGGGGAGCAGAGTTTAAAAGGCTGAAACATCAGGCTGGGGTGTTTGGACTATAAACTTCATACAAGGAGCAATGTTTTCATGTTGTTTTGGGCTTTTGTTTTGGTTTTTGGTTTTTGCTTTGTATTTTCATCCTTTTTTTAAAACTGAGATCATCAACACGAAATCCCACCTCTTAGAAGACTTCCCTGATTTGTACTTCTTTGTTCCTGTAGCTTTACCATATCTCAATCATAGTGCTAATATTACATCATTACTTTGGAGGTTTGTCTATCTTCCTGACAACATTATGAATACTAGGGGATCAAGTCTGTGTCTGTTCATCCTCTTTTGTTTCTTTTGTAGAGACTGTATCTCACTATGTTGCCCAGCCTGGTTTGAAACTCCTAGACTCAAGTGATGGTCCCACCTCAGCCCCCCAAAGCACTGGAATTACAAGCACAAGCCACCATGCCTGGCCTTTTCTCATCATTCTTTGAGCTGAATACCTATACAAAATATATAGGAGGCATTTAATACATATTGATTAACGATAACTATCAGCTATCAGCAAGGCACTGGGGCAGTGTTTTCCAACCCATGCTTTCATGCCTAAGAGGCAATATGGTATAGAAGTTAAAAACATGGGATCTGTAGCCACTTAGGCTGGGTTCGAGTCCCAGCTCTACAACTTACTCGTTATATGACTTTAAATTAATTCACTGGGACTCTCTGTGCCTCAGTTTCTTCTTTAAGTACATGTGTGCTATTAAAAGCATGAAAAAAGCACTTACAAATCAGTAAGTGAAACTCAGAGCTGAATAACGTGCCCGTGGTCACATAGCTAATCAGCAGAGGGGCTGGGATTCGGACCAGGCAGTCTGACTCTTAGATCCATGCCCTCAACCATTACACCTTCAAACTTCTTAAAGAAAAGGGAAAAAGAGGGTGTGCAGAACACATCTATCATGGAAAGAAAAGAAAGGAGACTGAGGAAGCCACTGGCCACCATCCTGCTGCGAGGATGTGGGCCTACAGCTGGGGCAGGCAGGGGCAGGGACATGTATGGGACACATCATGATAGGAGAAATGAAATTCCTCTCCTTTTCCTTCCTTCCATTCTGGTTTCACCATTCTAGCCTTCCATAAGTCACCTTTTTGACTCTAAACTCACTTTTTCTTTCAGGTCCCTTTCTCTAATAATGGCTTATTCTTGGAACCCTTCCTGCACCTTCTCATGTTTGTGTTTTTACCCATGTAATTCTCTTCCCATAGAATAGCCTCCCTCCATTCCTGCCCACCAAAATACTACCATGTTTTCAAGGCCTGTCATAAATGGATGGCTCCTTCCTGGTCCCTTCAGCCAGAAGTAATCCTCCCAGCTTGAAATCTCTTGTATAACATTTTCCCTGCCAAAGCACAGGCTTCTCGAGGGCACTTTAAGACCATGACTAACCCACATTTGTAGCACCACAGTACAAAACTCAATATGTGGTCTGATGAGTGAATGAATAGATGGATGGATGGATGGATTTATACCTAGATGAACTAATAATTGAATGAATAAATGAATGAATTAATGAGCAAATGAACAAATTATAAGTACCAAGTGTATTTCAACCATCTGCAGGTCTACTCAGTTATAAATCAAATATACATGAATACAAATTCACAAGGCCAGAACAGTCCACCCATAGTGACTAGCCCCTGGATACAAAGAACTGAGACCATGTGGTCATTGCTGTTTCCGTGGAATGGTCTTTATCCAGTTGACCAGTCTATGAAGCTTCCCAAAGCAGCTCAGAGACACAGGATCCAGAAAAGCATGGGAGCCTCCCTGCCTCTCATATCACCACCTTGCTGGGATTGAATGAATGAATGGCAGGAATGAATAAATGAGTTCTATATAGAAAGGAAATTAAAAGATTTCAATATAAGCATAGGAGACTCCTTTTTTTTTTTTTCCTTAGGAAGAGAACATGTTCTTAGAAACATTCCTTAGGAAGAACACATGTTCTTATCCTTGTCCCTTTCTCTCTCTCCCTCCCTTCTTCCTTCCCTCCCTGCATCCATCACTTTTTCTTTTTCCCTCCCTCTCTCCTTCTCTCTCCCCCTCCCTCCTTTTCTCCTTCTCTCCCTCTCTCTGCTTTTGTCTCACACACACACACACACACACACACACACACTCTCACACACTCATCCATACTCAATATTCAATTTGTCCTAGAAAACTGTGAGGGACAAAATCTGCCCTATAGTCCTTCTCAAGGGAACCAGTCACTTAGAATACCAAGAAAGGAGGTCTGATGTATCAAGGAGAACAAGATACCCAAGTGTCAGATGGTTAGAAAGGAAAGCTGAGAGACTATTGAGAAGATGCACTCCATAATGCTTGCTGAAAACCAAAATTCTGTTTTACGGCGTGATGCCTCAGTGGCATCTTTCCTGTTCAGAATAACACCACAGCTTAAGCAGAGAGGTGCAGGCTAGTCTCAGATCTGGCCTCTATGGATAGAGCTTAGCTGACTCCGTTCTTTCTTACATCACAGATGTAGACTGGGTATAATAAAGAAATCCCTGGGCATGGCCAGGTGCGGTGGCTCATGCCTGTAATCCCAGCATTTTGTGAGGCTGAGGCAAGAAGATTGCCTGAGCCCAGGGGTTTGAGATCAGCCTGGACAACTTGTCAAAACCTTGTCTCTACAATAATTTTTTTAAAAAATTAACCAGGTGTTGTGGCACACTCCTGAAGTAATCTAAGTAGTTCCAGCTACTTAGAAGGCTGAGACAGAAAGATTGCCCAGTAGGTCAAGGCTGCTGTGGCCGTGAGCATGCCACTACACTCCAGCCTGGGCTGCAGAGTGAGATTCCAACTTAAAAAAAAAAAAAAAGAAGGCCGTTGGCAGTGGGGCTTCACCACATCTGACTTCATCATATACCATTTGATGGGATTGTCCTCCCTCTGTGAAGATGACCTGGGAACTCCAACCTGGGGTCCCTGCATAACTCTAGAAGCAGCTTCTAAGGAGGTATCAAGAATGGAAGATTAGTAAGTAAGGTGTCCTTGAGAACCTACACAGATGTATCCATTACCATGAATGCCACATTGGGGTAGGAAGTGCCATTGAGGACCAAAAGGCAGAAACTAGAACTTGGAGGGAAGGCACTTTGCCAAAGGGAGCTAATTTCATGGTTCCTCTCAAGAACAGTGGTGTCCTAAATACCCCACTTTCCCTGTTATAAAAGGATTCTCTGAAACATAAATTCCCTGAGTCCTCATCTCAAAGAACACTAAAGTTAGCTTTGACCTTCTGCTCAGTCTACCATGAAGATGTTCTTACTCCACATCTCTGACCAGCCTCTTCTTGGGCTCCTTCCCCTAATAATGTCCACTCCAAATTTCATCTTCTTAAGATCAAAGTCCATAGGTGCTTCCCAATTCAAAAAAGAATGTGAGGCTAACTATGTTAACTGTGGCTCCATGCCCCTCCTCTCATGCTCTCTTGGTGACTGGAAGGCAAGAGACCAGAAATCAAAAGGGCAGAACCTGAAACTAGGGCCTATTAGGTGGACCCCCACTCTTAGATAAAGTCAGACTCCACAGGGTAAGGCTAAATTTGAGCTCTGTGTGTTAAGGGACCTCACTGAAACCAGGTCTGGGCAAATAACCAGTGTAGAATGAGTGAGTGGAAATGGGTGGGCAGAGGAGCATCTCTGTCTTGTCTCTCCACCCCCTTGCCATCATCATGTTCCTCTCCTGGGGTAGACAGTCAAGGTTGGCCCTATAAGGAGCTTTGTGGACCCAGCTAATCCTAGACATCTGGTTCCCAGGTGAGAGATCTGTTTCAGTTATTGCTTAGGCCCTATTTCCCAAATCCTTCTCATCCCCCATTTCCTATCCCACCTGCTTTCCCTAACTGAATAAATCTACTGTTGTCATGGAGACAACATAGTATCAGCATCTCTGTTTCTTTGTAGATCCTTCCAAAAATCAGAACAAGAAAAGGCTTCCTTCTACCTCTAGTATTTCTAGCATGGTAATCCTCTCTCAGCAAACATGGTATTAGAAATACCTGCTTTGCCCATTTGGTTTCCTGCCCTCTTTGTAATTTTACCTTGCCCAAGTTTACCTTCTTCCTTAGGGAACTAGACTTAATTTGACTTCTTTCAGCCAAGGATCCTGGCTTTCAGAATGCTTACAATCTTGGAGTTATGCAGTAAAGACAGTAGTGTGAGGGGCTGTCTTGCTCTCATGCAAAGGGCAGACATAATTCTCTCCATATAATAGATAATCAGTCTCAGTTCAAAGAGGCTAGTGGCTTGTTCAAGGTCACTCCACACAGTAGTACAAAGCCTGAACAAAGGGCCCAAGCAGACACTGAGACTGAGCGTGATAACTACCAGTATTGAGTACCAACTGTATGCAAATCTCTGTGTACAGATGTCACATAAGACGCAGAACAACCTTGTGAAATTGATCTCATTGCTGTCTCCATTTTATAGGGGATGAAACTAAAGCTCATGGAGGTCTGACAACTTACTTCATGTCATACAGCTGACAAGCATAAGAACTAGATTTGAAACTGAGGACTAATCCCTTCAAAGTACAAACCCAGTACAAAGGATAGCCCCTACCTGAAAACAGGCTTCAGAAAGAGCTACTATTCCATCGCTCATCCAAAGGTTGAATTCCACTGCTTGGAGCCAGAAGTTTCTTTTCCCATTGTCCTCTCCCCTTTGACTCCTGCAGGATTTCTGCTGTGTTTTTATGAATGAGGAGGGGAGAGAAATGTCATTGAAAAGTTCACCCAACTTTGGACTCCTCTCTCTGAGTGATAGATAGCTTTAATTACTCTGAATTACTCAGCCACTCTACTCTTCTCCCCCAGGTCATTAAAAATAGATTTTCTCTTTGAACTCTACTCCACCCTCAGGTCTCCAGATAGTCAGGAGTTCTTAGGAGACAGCCCTGGGGTCAGCTTCTGGTCAGAAGGTTGCCTATTGCTTTAGTTGCAATCATAGGCTCCGGAACCTCCAGCTGGTTTTCTGGGGTTTTGTGCCTCCTTTTTCTTAATGATGTTGATCATGTGGCTTTCCTGGCTCAGAGGATGGGCAGGGGGCTGGGTTGGTGTTTACTTTATGAGGATTAAAGGGTATCTGGACACGTGACTATTGATTTTTAAAGAAATGGATCTAACACTGGAAACAAACAGTAATAAGTTCATCATATTAATTACGGAGAAGTGGATTCATAGGAAAGACCTAAACTGAAAGTGTGAGCTCAGAGGTGCTCTGTTTTCTGATAAGCTCCTGAGATAGGAAAGACAGGTATTATTGGCTCTGTTTTAAAAAAGAAATGTGGACTTGAAGCATAACCGGACTGCCCAGGGATACATAGAAAGCCCATAGTCCCTCCACGTACCCACGCTGTGCTAACAGAGAGCTCAGTGACATTCCATAGGAATAAGAGGTTCAGATGGAAAACACAGAACCTTCTCACAACTTCTTCCATTATTGTTCTGGTCCTAGTTAGCTTAAAAAAAAACAGCAAGGAATCTTCCATCCATCCCAATCTATCTCTTTCTTCACTGTCTGATCTCACCCCTCTTGCTGTCTGGCCCCTGATTCACCAGCTGAATCATTGTTAGGGGACAGAAGAGAGTACAATGAGCTAGGAGAGTGAACATAACTGCAGTGTCCAACAGCTTGCCTAGGAAGCAGAAAGATGTTCTTTCTAGGAAGAGGAATGACCCTGGCAGCCAGGTTTGGGGCAGCCTCAGGAGAATGGACCTTCCCCTCTGTAGTTCTTGTCTGGGAATCAGACAAACCTGTACTCCAATTTTGTTTCTTCTACCTACAAACCATGTGACTGTGGACAGGCTTCCTAACCTGAGACAGTTTTCTTATGTAAAGTGGGAATAAGAATGCCTCTCTTGCAAGAGTTAAAGGAAACAAAAAATGCAAAGTGCCTAGAATGCAGCAGGTGCTACATAAATGGCAGTTATTATTATTGTTGTTGTTGTGTTTTGTTTGTTTTGATTTTGGTAGAAAAAAGGTCTTGCTATGTTTCCCAGGCTGGCCTGGAACTCCTGGGCTCAAGCCATCCTTCTGCCTTGCTCTTCCAAAGTGCTGGGATTATAGGTGTGAGTCACTGCACCCAGTCCCTCTTATGATTATTGTCCCTGCGTCTTCATTCCATTCGACAGGCTTAGTCAAATGCCCAGCTCAGGGTGAGGTGGTGCCAGCCAGGAGACTGCCAGCCATCAAAGACTTCAGTGCCCATCACTTCCCTGAGCCCCGGGGAAGCAGATCCATGGGGACATGGTCTCCTTGCTGCCTCCAAACCCCTCAACCTCACCTTCTCCCAGCAGGGAAGATTTAGATTAAGGTGTTGCTCCAGGCATCCAGTAGATATCAGCTCTTTCCTGCTGAAGGACAGAGAGAAGTGTGGGTATTTTTCCATTGAGACTTGTTGAGCCAAAAGGGACACAGTAATAGGCATGTCAGGAGGGATGGGAAGCCTGGCCCTTCCCCAGTGGTTCTCCCTAGGCTTCTGTGCCTGAGAGAATCTATTGGCCCACATTTCTCTCCCTGTGAGGACTCTGAATCTGATAGTCATATCAGGTGTCAAGGGAAGCATCCCAGGCTCCCAAGCAGAAAGTCCACAAGTCTCTCCATGTTGATTGTGCCCATTTGCTGGAAGGGCTGATGAGATTTGGTGCAAGCCTGTGAAGAAGAGAAACTCCAGCCACTCATCCATTTCATCAATTAACAGTTACTGGGTACCAAGAACTGTGGGGGTACAGAGAAGCAGATGCCTTGCCCACCCTCCAGCTGCTTCAAGCTCCATAAATCCCAATCTGGTCTTGTCTCACATCTGGCCCCAGCCTCTGTCCCTGTCTCCCTTGGAACAGACTCCTGAGCCACGTCCTCCCTCCTCATTCCTCAAAAGAGCTGCTGAGAAGAGCAAACAGTCCCATCATGGGCCACTGAGGACTCTTCTCCAGCTGGCCATTTCGGCACTCCCTACAAAACAGGAGTCAAGCCAGCCCTTTGGGGGCCTTAATTTCATGGTGGATCAAATGGAAATCACAGCACATAACAATACCTGTCCTCTCTTCCCCTCTGGGGAGTTGTGCAGATCAAATGAGATAATGTGTGTGAAAGCATTTCAAAAATGCTAAAACCCTCTACCAGTGTTACTGTGACTGTGTTATTGATCTTGGTCCATACAGCAGCCCTGGCGGGGCCTCTCTCCCATCTGCCATCAGCCGTGTGTGTAAGTGAGTGTTGGATCTTTTCTTGAAAGCTGGCTTGGATTGTGGAAAAGAGAAAGTGGATCTGAGACTCTACAAACTTGAAGGGGTGAGGGAGTGAATGGGTAGGGAAAGACCACCGAGAGAAGGTACAAAGAAAAGGAGAGAAGCCCAGCAAGTCCACTTCATCAGCTTCAGCTGCTGCGTGTTTTGCCCCAGGCTCTGGGGATCAGGAGGCCGTTGATGAGGCCAACTGCTGTTCCAACCGGGTGTCTGTGCCACCTCCCACCCCTGCCACCTGGCTCCCAGCCACTGAGAAGGCCTCTGTGTCTTCCCTTGTGTCAGGAGCAGGGGACACGTGTGGGGACAGGTGTACCATCTGGCAGAGGGGAGAGCAGATTCCAGGGAAGTGGAGGATTAAATGTTCAATCTCAGAGGGGCCCCACCAGCCAGGGGAACAACAGCTTTCCCTTGTTCTTTCCCTCCCTCTCAGTCTCTCTCTTGCATGGTTGCAGAGGTATCCTGTGGCCGCTTAAACACTGAGTGTTCGTGCCATAGCCCCCCCAAGGCCAGCCACTGCTCTCTGTCCTCCGGGCCACACCCATCATGATTCTACCCCTCTTATGGCATCTGTCCCACCATATTGAGATTATCTGTTTCCTTGGTTTTGTTCTCAACTAACCATGGGCTCCAGGAGGGCAGAGAATACAGTCCTGATGTCTAACAGAGTTGAGCACAGCGTACATACCCAGTCAGTGTTTAAGTACTGAATGGGACTCAGGCACAATCCACTGTCAGAATCAGGTGGGTTTTCCTGCATCCAGCTCAGATGTTTCTCCAGAAGAGGTCCTCCAGGTGCTCAGAACCATGTAGTTCCTCCCAGGTATCCACAAAGGGGAGCAGAGATATAGCATTGATTCTCTGTCCCTAAGCTCACTCAGCAAAAGACGCTTGTTCTTACATCCACCATTGGAATCTCTTTTATCAGAGTGATAGTAACTGCCCAGGGCCTCTATCCAGGATGACTAACTACCAGGACCTCCGAGGCCTGTCTGGCCTCACCCTGGATGGTCCAAATCCTACAGGCCTACCCTGTTCTTCAAGAACTTCAGGAAAGAGGCTAGATCCAGCAGCTTCTGTCAGTGACTTATTCCCACAGCCACTAATAATTCGATAATGTGCCTAGCTCTACTAGGCCTCATACCCCTTGGGCTCCCCATATGCTAAATTCAGGAAGTGATCGGGGAGAAAAAAAAAACCATCCCACACTCTGCACACTCCTGCGGAGCTCTTCCCACGTACATCTCCAACCCCACTGAATCAGGCCAAGGAAGGCACCAGAGATGCGGGGCCTCAGGGTCAGGAGGGCCAAGAACACAGTGTGAGTCACCTTTAATTGAGAGTATTTCTTAAGTAAATGACTTAATAGGACAGTTATATTCATTAGAGGCGTAATTACAAGCCATAAGAGCAAGCAGGAAAGAATGTTGAGCATGAGGATGGAATCTGGTTCGAAGCAGCACAGCGGGTCCTGGTGAGAAAGCGGTGGTGCAGGGACAGGACAAGGGCATCCTCCCATTGTGTCATTCTCATTGCCACACTCACCTGCCAGCCCAGCCACCCCCAGATCCCAGCACTCAGAGTGGAAGGGGCGAGGGAGCCTCGGGCATAATTAAAATGCAATCATAATAAACACACACTAATTAAAGCATCATAGAGTGTCCCATTAAACTCTGACTCAGCCCTGACAAGGCTCTTGACGCAGTAGACACTATCCAGGAGAAATCTTGAGCTTTTCCCACCCCCCCAAACCCACCCAGCCCTTGAACAAGTGCCTGACTGTCACCTGGGGGTGCACGTAAAGTGGCCCCTGACTCCAGAGGCTTGAACTTCATTATTTATGGACTCCAGCGATTCAGAATTACTAGAATCAATTTCTCCCTGGGCAAAAAGTCGTCCCCAGAGCACTGTTGCCTTCCCCTATACCCCCAAATTCACTCTAATTTCTTCCATAGCCCCAAGGCAGAGTTTTATCCTGTTTCTTCCTGGCCCCAGGGTCTGACATTTAAAGACTTCCCCAGGGAGCTGAGGTTATCTATATCAGCAGTTCTCAAACTTTAGCATATATAAGAATCACCTGGAGAGTTAACACCCATTTCCTGAGCCCTATCCCCAGCAGTTCTGATTTAGGGAACCCCATATTTTCATGTCCAATCTTCTCACAGGTGACGCCAACAGTACTCGTTCGAGGACAATACATTGAGAGCTATTGGTCCTTGAAAGCCACAGGGCCAACTCTTGGAGGATGTTCTATTGGCCAAGAAATAACAGGCTAAAAAGCTCAAAGATGCCATGTGTCCCAGCTCTGTGGTCTTCACAGTTCTTCCCAAGGTCATCAAAACCCACATTTTCAGATTTGTACTATCACTCCCTTGCCCTTAAGGTGTCTGAGGAAACTCTGCTTTCCTATGTGTGCATATGTGGTTCTTTCCACCTGGAATGCTCTTGTCTGTGTAAATACTATTCATCTCTTAAGGCCCAGACACATACTGTGTACTACTCATCTAGGGTAACCCTGTCAGACAGAAGTAATATCCAAGCCACAAGCAAGAGCTATATATGTAAGTTCAACTTTTCTAATAGCCACATTTTAAAAATCAAGAAGAAACAGGTGAAATCAGCAATAAATTTTATTTAACCCAATATATGCAAAATTTCACCTTTTCAACATGTCAATAAAGAAATTAATATGGACTGGGTACAGTGGCTCATGCCTGTAATTCTAGCACTTTAGGGGACCAAGGCAGAAGGATCCTTCGAGGCCAGGAGTTCAAGACCAACCTGGGCAACATAGGGA